>ML366610.1:0-51922 GCA_005239505.1 Nicotiana paniculata
CTTCAACTACAACGTTCATGTAACACCCAATACTCTAGAACGAATAAACTATAAAACTAAAAGGAGAGAAGAGAAGAAAAACTCAGTAGAATCCTCTGTCCAAAGTCCTCCCACGAAATTCTGCATGAAGCCCCCTAATGTGATGTTTTTGGGTCTATTTATATGTTTAGAATGAACCCTAAACATCTCCAAGACTTCTATTCTAACTTGGAAACACTTAAAACCCGTCAAAACTCGNATCCGTTTAGCCCCGTTTCCATTTCCAATTCACCTACACATAAAATAAACCCTATTAAGCACATACGACGTGTATTTTATCATTAAAGTACATAAAATGCGAGGTAAATAATGCTTAAAATCACGAATTCTAGCCACACATCAAATTGCGATGGAAGTATTACAGTTGGTGTTGGGAATTGCTCTGCTGGTGAATGTGAACTTGGGAAGGAAATCACTAGATAATGAAAATTGTTCAGAAGTTGCAATTAAGATAAATGGTGGATGTTCCAGCCTGAACAAAAAAATTCTAAACTTAACTGTAAGGATTGGACACCAACAAAAGAGGAAAGCTCAGAGAAGGAAAATGATGAATGACAAAAGTATTTTATGTTTTGTTTTTGTGGCTCTACAGTCGTTCTTTTTTCCCCTACTAGATGGGAGAGGAAGGGTGGTGGATGGTGGTGGAAGCTGGTGGGAGGGAAAGAGAGTGAGGAAGAAGGAGAACAAAATATTTTGTTCAAAGATATTGGCTTGACGCGCTCAAAATGAATGTTGCACACATACTTCTCCATGTTAGCAGGATGTGTCTAATTGACACAATTTGACTCTAGTTCAAGGGTTCAATAGGAACAAAGCTTAGTTCAAGTGTCTAAATGAAAAAAAGAGACAAGTTTAAGGGGCTACTTATGTATTTGGCCAAAAAAAATTGTATACATTTGTATATTTAAGTTTTCAAATTCCTTACATACAAAAGTTTCATATGTACTGATACGAGGAATTTAAAAGTTGCTTGAGGTCACAAAGTTTGAATCCTAGATGTAGCATTCCTACATTTTTTTGAATCTCCCGGTGAGGTTTCCCGGCTTTCCACTGCTTAACTCTAATTAGTGTTTGGACTCACTAAACCATGTCAATTTACCATGGTAAAATCACTTGAGGATGTGATATATTAATAAAGTTCATAGATTGAAGACAACAGGAAACCTTAGTTGTGAGGGAGAAGAGAGAAGAAGAAAGGAAGTGAAGAAAATGAATGAAACAATCAAACTTTTATTCTTCCAGTTTAGTCTTTACATTGGCATATATATACAAGTAGCTTAGTACTAATGTAACTACCTAACTAACCAACCACTCACATAATTAACCACTAATAGACTAACTAATCCAGACATGTATAAATAGACTAAACTACCAGCATGCTTAAGTCACTCCTCTTTCCTCAACACTCCCCCTCAAGCTAGGTCTAGGTGGTATGAAAACATTAAGAACACCTCGCTTGGACATAAAGTATTCATGTTGTACTCTGGTTAAGCCTTTGGTTAGGATGTCTGCAAGTTGTTCCTTCGTGGAAACATACTCTGTCTTCACCAGCCCATTTTGTATCTTCTCCCTTATGAAATGACAATCTATCTCAATGTGTTTAGTACGTTCATGGAATACTGGATTTGCAGCAATTTGAATTGCTTCCTTGCTATCAGTGTGAATGTTCACAGTAAGAGCAACTGACACTCCAATATCTTTAAACAATCCAAGTATCCAAACTAACTCTATCACAGTTGCTGCAATGCTTTTGTATTCTGAAGTTGCAGAACTCCTAGAGATAGTGCTCTGCTTCTTAGAATTTCAGGACAGTAGTGAGTCACCATACATAATGAAGAAGCCAGTTACTGATTTTCTAGTGAGAGGACAAGCTGCCCAGTCAGCATCATAACAATCTATAATGATGTTCTTCTTCTTAGTAAATAAAAGTATGCCTTGTCCAGGATGATTTTTCACATATCTGACTACTCTTTGTGTAGCTTCCATATGAGATCTTTTGGATTTCTGTATAAACTGACTTAGTGTCTAAACACTAAAGGCTATCTCTTGTCTTGTGACAGTCAGGTAGAATAGTTTTCCTAGTAGTGCTTGATACTTGCTAGGATCTGGTAACAATTCATCATTTGTTATGTTGTGAATACTAGTATGTTCATCCCACTCCTTAGTGGTTAGCTTAATGTTGGCTTCAATAGGTGTGACAGCTGGTTTTGCAGCTCCCAGCCCAAGTTCAGAGATCAGTTGCAGAGTCTACTTCCTTTGGTGCATTAGAATGCCTTGCTGTGACCTGGAAAACTCAATGCCAAAGAAGTATTTCATTCCACCTAGATATTTCATCTTAAAGGCCTGTTGCAGTTTGGCCTTGACCTCTTTTAATAGTATCAGATCAGGACCAGTGAGGAGCATGTCATCCACATACACCAGAATGACTAGAGTGTGTTTGCATGTCCCTTTTATGAATAATTAATGGTCATTTTGACTCTGCATGAAACCAAACTTCAATAGTGCTTCAGAAAGTTTGGCATTCCACTGTCTTGGTGCCTGTTTAAGTCCATACAAGGATTTGAGAAGTCTGCATGCTAGTCTACTCTCCCCCTGACTCTGAAATCCTTGAGGTAGAGTCATATAGATCTCATAATATAAATCTCCCTGCAGAGATGTTCCAATGTTCAGAAGCAGCAACAACTAGAATTGTCCTGACAGTAACCATTTTGACTACTGAACTGAAAATTTCCTGGTAGTCAATGTCCTCTTGTTGGCACAAGCCTAGCTTTGAAGCTCTCCACCTATCATGTGGCTTTGTAATTTAATTTGTAGATCAACTTACATCCAATAGGTACCTTGTCATCTAGCAAAGGCACCATATCCCAAGTATGGTTTAATTCTAAAGCAGCAATTTCAGCTTGCTTGCATCTACCTACCTGGGATCCTTGACATCTTCTTCAAATGTAGTAGGTTCTACTATTGAAAATAAGTCACCTAGATAACATTGGTACTTGCGAGAAATACCATTATAGGAGATATAGTTGGCAATAGAATAAGGAATAGATTTGTGACTTGGACATGTCACAAAGTCCTTCAACCAAATAGGAGCCTGCTTGGTCCTTAGAGATCTTCTCATGAGAGTGGAGTGTTGATTAGCAGAAGTCAAGGAAGTTGACACTCCTTTAGAGGCACTAGAGGGCTGCATTTAAACCTCGTGTCTTGAGTTATTATCCTCAAGTCTGGTGCTAATAGAAGTAGAAGGAGAAAGGGCATGCCCTGAGATGAAATGTAATCTCATGTGGAGCTGAAATGTTGTTTGCACCATAAGTAAGAGAATCGGATGACAAAAACATAAGTGGAGGTGAGGATTGAGACTCCTTAAAAGGAAATATATCCTTCCTGAAAGAGACATCTCTAATGATGAAGAAGCAATTAGTAGCAAGATCCAGTAGCACATAGCCCTTTTGAGTGTTAGAAAAGCCCATAAGAACAGTAGGTTTAGCTCTGGGAAGAAGCTTATATGTTTCTTGAACTTGATTGGCATAACACATGCATCCAAGAACTCTCATATGCTTTAGAGTAGGTTCTTGACCATATAGCAGCTCAAAGGGAGACAAGCCATTAAAAACAGAAGTTGGCATTCTATTGATGATGTAAATAGCTGCAAGAACATAGTTGATAGCATCCTAGGAAGCTCAAATCTATTAAAGGACATGAAGCTTTGGAATCTCAAATAGGCCTTTAACAATATGTCAAGCTAAAGTGTTTCCAAACAAGGTCATTAGACATCAAGTGCAAGTAAAGAAGTTGTTAATTGGGAGGAAGAGCTTAAAGAAAGGATATGATTTATAATATATGTGTTATAATTATTTTACGTCCCAAACTCATGTCCAAGAAGAGGTGGATTAGATCCCAAGAAACATCCTCTGAAGAAGGTCAATCAGGCCACCGTTGGACCAATTTGGCACCTAAAATATGTCCAAACTTGCAGCCCTGAAGTCCTACATAAAGCCACATTTTTATAGCATAAAGAGGACTTAATTGATGTCCAAGAAGGGTAAAAGTCGTGCAGATGTTGAGTGCAAGTTGGTGCCTAGTTGCTTGCAAATTTCCTTCAAGATTTCCATATTTTCAGGATTCTATCCAAGATTGGTTTGGGACATATTTCCATATATTAGGGGACTATATTTATTTCTTTCCTAGTTAGTTAAGGCTATGTTTTCCTTTTCCTAAGATTGTTAAAAATACTTTCCAAGAATGACTTGGTTTTTGCTTCCTAGTATTTTCCTTTTCCTAAGATTGTTAAAAATACTTTCCAAGAATGACTTGGTTTTTGCTTCCTAGTATTTTCCTTTTCCTAAGGTAGTTGGACTTGTTGTCCAAAGTAGTGTAGGACTTTATTTCCTTATTTTTTAGGGACAATTTCGTGAACCCTCTCTATATAAAGGGTGTCTTCTTTGTTTTTAGACTTATATTAATATATATTATTATCAATAAAAATTGTGAGATTTTTCTTGCACTCTTGTGTGTGGCTACTCTTGGATTTATTCTTTAACCTTCAAGACTCAATTTAAGGTGGTAATATTAAACCCTTTTCGAAATCTTAGATAACTTATAGGTATTCAATAAAGTTGATAAGTTTAGGCTTATTGTTGTTCTTGTTATTCTAAAGGGTGGGGTTTCACAATCTATTTCTTGTTTTTAATTCTCTACCAAAGGTGATTAGTTCTTTGTTAGCTAATTGTTGTTGTTAGGATTCAACTTCAAGAATAGAATTCTTGAATTCAAGAAACTCTTTCTTGAATTCAGTATATCTTTAATTTTCCTTCTTTTTTGTTTCTTTATTTTTCTTTTAGCTTCCGCGTGTTTCTTGATTTTCTTTAGTAGTTCTCGAACCCCTATCGTGTTGTTATCAGCAGTGACCCCAATATTTAATAGGAATATGAGCTTGAAACCTCAAGGCTCTAGTTACCTCCAGAATATGCTTGTGTTTCCTCTCAGTAACTCTATTTTACTAAGGGGTATATTCACAAGTCTTCTGGTGAATAATACCGTACTTCTGAAACAGTGTATGACAAGTAGAATTTACAAACCCAGATCCATTGTCATACCTAATTACTTTCAGAATTTTGTTGAATTGAGTTTGAAAAAAGGCAATAAACTGAGTAAGGACCACACACACATCAGACTTTAGTTTTAAGAGAAACAACCAAGTCATTCTGGTAAAGTCATCAACAATTGTTAGAAAGTATCTATTACCATAAAACTGTTACATATTTGTAGGGACCCTAAACATCCACATGAATTAGATCAAAGGCAGCAATACTTTTAATACAGCTAGTCAGAAAGGGTAATCTGGTCTGCTTAGCACATGGACATACAGTGCATTTATTTATGGTATTAGTAATATTTGCTAGTTTTGCAGGAAACAACTTCTTAAGAACTATATTAGACACATGTCCTAATCTTTTATGCACAAACTATCATCAATGGTACAGTTACTCCTGCGTGACTTTATTCCAGCCGCAACCAATGAGATTACAGTAAGCTTCTTGGAACCATGGTTCTGCAGGAAATACAGTCCATCTCTCTCCCTACCAATCTCCCTCACCCTGTCACTGAAGAGATCCTGAAATACACAAAAATCAGGATTAAAAAAAAAGCAAAACATCTTAGGTCTCATCACTTTGGAGACTGGCAACAAGTTGAATTTGAACCGGGGCACATAGAAAACTTCTTAATGATATTGTTTGTCTAAAATATGACTATCTCCAATGTGAGTTACTTTAGTGACATCTCCATTAGGAAATAGGACTTTTCTAGGAATAGTGGGTGCATTTAGGGAGGTTTTGGTTAATCGATTGATATGTGACACCATATGATTTGTGTCTCCTATGTCAATTATTCATCCCTGTGGATAGAAGATGCCAAAAGAGCAATGGTAGTACCTGCTGCATTTTCCTGAGAAATAGATGATGAGGTGTCATTGTGATTGTTGTTCAAAATCTGCATGATTTGCTCATAGTGTTCTTTGGTGAATGGAAAACCACCTCCTTGAGATGATGGCTTTGCATTTGCAGCACCTTAAACCTGTGAAGCAGCAGAGCTAGCCTAAACCTAAGAACAAGAATTCCCTTGTACGTGGTAGTTTTCAGCAACATGACCCATTGCATGGTGATGACCATAGTTCCCAGTCACTGACTGGATTGGCATGTGCTGAGAGGCACTATCAGCATAGGCATGGAGTAACCAGGTTCTATAATTACATTGTGTGCACTAGCTCCCCCTTTCTTTTTGAACTTATAATCATAGGGATATCCAATATTTTGTAACAATTCTCCTTACTATGACCTTTCATTCTGCAAAATTCACACTGAACATTATAATTATTTCTAAACTTTGGATTAGAGTTGGACTTAGCACTATAGAGTGTTGTAGAATCATACGTATTTGCATTCATAGTAGAAGAAGGACCTAATACACCAGCTGAGGCAGCAACAGCTCGTTGGCTCTCATCACTCATGAGCATTGCATACACTTGATTTACTGTTGGTAAGGTTTTCATCATAAGAATTTGACTACGAGCTTGTGAGTAAGAATCATTTAGGCCCATTAGAAACTGATATACTTTTTGTTTTCGTAGATGCACAATAAACTCCTTTGTCTTGGCACAATCACATCAAGGGGTAGGTATTACAGACTCAGATTCATCCCAGAGATCTTTAAGTTTTGAATAATAGACGGAGATAGATGACCTTGACACAAAGTGGTCGTTTCCTTGTGTAAATTGTTGCAACGAGTATCATTTACCTTATCAAACCCCTCATGTAGATCCAACCACACTGTTTGCGCACTAGTAGCATAAGTTATACCACTAATTAGTGAATGAGCAACTGAGTTCATCAACCACGACAGTTTGATAGAATTACACATTTTCCACTAGTACCAATACTTCTCACGAAATCTTTCCTTTGGCCACCTGCCATCAACAATTCCCAGCTTATTATAGCCAAGTAGAGCAATTCGCATAGATCAATACCATAAGGAGTAGTTATCAGTTCCAGTCAACTGAAATAAAATCAAGGAGATATTGTTTGTATCTCCAGGAGCAAGGTACAAAGGATGAGTAATCGCTACTGTAACGCCTTCCTAAAATTCATCATCCGACGAAGCATGCGATGCATTCTCGGCAGTGATAGTTGCATTTTCATGATCCACATCATTAATCGCCATTGTTGAGTTGTTCGAAGGTTTTAATAAGAGAAATTGATATCACAATTGACTCAAATTTAGAGAATAGGAGCTGAAATTAGAGCAGAGAAGAGGATTAGGATCGATTTTGAGCTTCAATGCTCTGTTACCATGCTAAAGTTCATAGATTGAAGACAGTTGGAAACCCTAGCTGTGAGGGAGAAGAGAGAAGAAGAAAGGAAGTGAAGAAAATGAATGAAGCAGTGAAACTTTCATTCTGTCAGTTTAGTCTTTACATAGGCATATATATACAAGTAGCTTAGTACTAATGTAATTACCTAACTAACCAACCACTCACATTATTAACCACTAACAGACTAACTAATCCGGACATGTATAAATAAATTAAATTACCCTCATGCTTAAGTCACTCATATATATATATAAAATGTGTGTGTGTGTTTAGTGTGTTAGCTATGATTAAGTAAGAGAAATGTGTGTGAGAACACATATTATGCATCTATAGAGTTGATAAAAACATCTCGTGAGAATAATAAGTTTTAATCGTTATGTTTTTGCATGGTAAAAATTTGCCTGCATATCTGTGTTTACAACAATCAAATGATGAATACATAACAGATGTCTTTCATGTACACTCTTAGTACAAAATGATAGTTAATTAATATGTATATTCACCTAACTTATGTCTTAACTATAATAAATTAGTGGAGTATAATTTCGGGTGCAACAAGTAAATTCTACGGTTTTTATAATTATTATTGGGAAGGATAGATAATGTGCATAAATATGTACAGATCAGATATTCTATGTGGTAGTGGCAGCTTCGAGGGAAATGACTCACCATGATTCTACTCTGCTTTCACGCGACAACGTTGAGCGTTCAATAGGATGAAGGAAAGTAGTTTAATTTGAGTAAAAATATCTTATTATGTTGTCTCATTGGGAAAAATAAAAGGGTTCTTTTCTCGTTAAAGGAATCAAAGAAAAAGATATTGAGAAAGTTCTCTAGTCTCTACAAAGTTGTGCAACTTTCCTAATTTGGTCCAGGAAAAGTTCTTGGAACAGATGCAAGGGCGGACCCAACTTATAAATTAAGACTTCACGTAAACTTAATAGTTTTTATTAAAACTCTGTAATTGTATAAGAAGTTTATTAAATATTTATAAATATTTAATTATAACTTAATTATTAGAATATATTAACTTGATGTCATTACATGAAATCATAAACTTTAAATTATGAATTCGCATCTAATTCGAGCAATGTTGTTTGGTCTTTTTTCCACGGATATGGAGTAGCTAGTCTCTAGGAGCCCCTTTTCTCTTATTCTGGTTTACTTCTTTTAGATAAGGTCTCCACCACACGAATTTTCGAAAGAGTAAGTTCTTATTACCTTCCATAAGTTGCTTGTAGAAGTGTTCAAATCGAACCGGAAAGCTATACTAAATCGAAAAATTAAATCAAATCATTTAAAAAAGCTGAGTAGGTTTGGTTTGACTTGATTTGGTAAGTAAAAAAATCCGAACCAGACCAACATAAAAATATATAATTTTTATATATATTTTTAAGACACTATTGTGAATTTTTTAAAAAAAATATTAAAATATTTGGGATCCTCTCATGTGTTAACCTTGAAAGTGTACAGTAACAAAAATTATTGTTAGACGACTAAGAAAATAACTAGTATTATGTTTACTAAAAAAATTCTCTCATTAGAATATTTTAATAGATCATATGTTTGTCAATTTTTGCAATATTTACTAAACATATATTCACTTATTGAAATGTTATCGATAACTTTAACAATTAAAGAATAGAATAATATTCATGTAACAAAAAAAAGAATATCGAAAATCCGACAAAACCAAACCAATCCAAACCGATATAGTTGGTTGATTTGATTTTGGTAAAAACCGGACTAACCCGGTCCATATACACCCCTAGTTGCTTGAGCTAAATCTGCCAAGAGAATAATATAAGCTATAGCCCTGAAGTGCATTTTCTTGTATTAATTAGTCTTTTCCTTGTTAATGGCCTTCAATTGCTAAAAAATATGCTGTAGTTGCTTGAGCTAAAAAAGTATATTCCTTTTCTTTCACTAGTATAATACTTTTTTTGTTTTTGACACTTGATAATTGGTTAGATAGGCTAGTTAGAGGCTGAGTTTCTCAACATCCACTATCTTGATCATATCTAGAGATCACTCTTCCATACTCGTCATTTTCAATTTGATTCTTGACACTATCATCAATATTAAGTTTAGTCGTTCCTGCTCAAGAAAGATATCAAGCAATTAGTTTAGACTTTAGCTTGCTTGTTTGTGTCTATCGAAGAACTAACGTATTTACCTTTATAAGATAGGGGTAACATCTGCTAACGCACTATCCTCCCCGACCTCCACTTTATAGCATTATATTCACCATTTTTCTTTTTCTTTTTTCCCCTTTCTTTTATCTGAGTTGTGTTTAATGTGTGTACAAGTCTTACAAGAGGCATAGGGATAGCAATAGCGGATTAATACCATAAACCTGGACAGGTCTATGTTCTGCATTCTCCTCCATCTCATACATTTGTTTAGCTCTCTTACTGGAACAAACACGTTTTAGTCTGCTCTGAATAGGAATCAAATTCTAGACTTGACCTACAATGAGGCACTGATTTACCACACTGGCTGGTAAGTGGTAATGCAACAATGCAAGTTTGACATTCAAATGGACAGACTAAGCTACTACATTGAATGACCAAAGAGGTTGAGCAGTTGGTGTTTATATTACTCAGGAATAGAACGATAAATGATGTGACTATTTGTTTCTCCACTCTTTACAGTTTTAGCACATATTGCTCACTCTACTCTCTTTCTCCTAGCTAGAATTTGTTTGAATATGCGTTACTGCAGGCAACTTGAGGAACTAAACTAATTCGCCCTAATTACAATCACACGATCTCACAATATATTTACGACTAGCAGCTCAAAAATTAAAGTTATTAATCTAATCTAATTTACTACGAACGAAAATTAAGAAGGAAAAAAAAAATCTAAAGGTTTAGCACTGAAATGAGAAAGAACCTACTACTATATGTCTTTATATCTTCTTGGAGACAAGAGAAACTACAATTACACCATAACAAGATAAATTCTGAACTGCACTCCCAAGTTTTATGCATATACATTCTTTGTATTTGAATAATGCAAAAGCTTACAAAGGGAAATCTAATCCCATTGAATTTCTCGATGGTATGTCCATTCGGATGGGTTTATTGTGGTTTTGCCATCCGCAAGAACTAAATCATAAGGTGAATCTTCTGCAAATTCTGTTGGCATGGATTTCCAGTATAAACTAGGTGCCCACTCAGCTTCCTTCAAAACCTTGATGATCTCTTCAACAACTATTTTACTCCCTGCTTCCGCCAAATGAATCCCATCCCTGTTTAATTTTATAAAATAAAAAAACAACTAGCTGAGGATGTATTTAAACATGATAGGATGGAATTTGCAAAAGCTTCTTTCTTCATAATTTTGATTCTCTACATGATACTGAGATATAGAGTTATTTTAGTAAAACTATGCTACACACACCAGTGTTTCTTCTGCGCATTCAGAAAAATGGGGATCAAGGCACATCGAAATATTGAAGCAATCAGAGACTTGTGATTCGGCCTATGGAGAAACAACTGCCCTATAATCACTGAGACAATATTCTACCTTGATTGACAATCAAGATTCCAGGACGCAGATATTGTTGACTACCCAAAAAAATACTGTCAAGTGGTGTAGTGAACATAACTCAGCATTCCTGAACAAAATACAAATATAAAATACTCTGATCCAGCTAGAATTTGTGTACCAGAGCCATCATGTACAGCACTTTCAAGAACTAATTCAGGATATCTTATGACAACAGCAGCAAACCCAGTGAAATCCCACCTGCGGGGTCTGGGAAAGGTAGTGTGTACGCAGACCTTACCCCTACCCTGGGGAGGTAGAGAGGTTGTTTCCGAAAGACCCTCGGCTCAAGAGGATGAATAAAAATAATCAAATATCAACAACAATAGCCAGAAAATAGTGGAAGCATAACTAGAGCCATGAGACAATAGTGGAAGTTCAGTTTCTGTGGGTGATGCTAATAAACAACACACATCTAATGGGGAAAGATTTTCCCATGTGACAGCAGCAATTCAGCTCACACTGAATTTCTCAAACCAGATCTTCCAAACAATTGCAGGAACCATATTTGAAGGTGCATAAAAAAAGAAAATTTGGGTCTAGGACAAGGGCAAAAGAAGGGGCAGCCTGGTGCACAAGGCATCCCGCATTCTCGCACTGTCCGGGGAAGGGCCGCACCATCTAGTACAAGCCAATTAAATATAAAAGGAAGCTAATTTTCATCTTCATAAAACACAACAAGATACGAAATTAACTGATATTTAGGGAAACAAAACAGATTAGATTATCGCGGATATTCCCAATTTGGTACATAAACAAAGCGCACAACAAATAGATAGTAGACGGACTTACGTAAAGCAAGCAGTCAACCAATCTTCCCTTTTCTGAAGTGCAGTCCAAAGATCAACAACCTTCAATTTCATCTCATTACACAGCTCTATACAGGCCTCCGAATACTGTCGACACAACTCATTTGTCCGAACCAACTCACTGAAGTATGAACTGTTTGCAAAAAAGATGACACACTTGTCACAATAATAAGAATAAGGGGAAAATGCAGTTCAAAGAATGGAACTTGGAAACAAGTACATAAAAAGATAAGATGACAATGATGATGGGCAATGAATTACCTTGTATTTTCACGAACTCTGGCCTCATCAACAGGTGGACAACTGAGAAAGATAATGCGAATATTGTCTGAGAGGCTCTAATCATCCCCACCAAAAAGAAAACGAGAAAAGAAACCAGGGATCAATAATCACCGTAGTTCGTTTACACAAGTGAAACCCAATTTATATTACTGAAATAGTTTAAAGCTTTCTAAAACAATATATCTTAAGGTTTTGTGGTTGTCTTGAACCAGCTAACCATTCATGCGTTTCCAGATAAGAATAGAAACTGTGGTTCGAAAACAAAGAAAAAAGGAACTCCTGTAGTAAAATAAGCTACCTTAAGATGAGTTGCAATTTTTCTCATGTTCTCGATGTACTCTGGAAGAGGTACATGAGGACCTAATCCAGATGAATGAGGTCCCATTGAATCATTACCACCAAAGTAAACAATCACCAATGTGGGCTGAACAGCTGCATCCTGGAAGAGGAAAAACACCATCGAGAAGTAAAAAGTTAGTATACTGGAAGTGTCTCCCAATATCAGATATCCAGATGAGATCTTAGAGTGATTGCACAAATAGACGGGTTTGCTATCAGAAATTCTTATTCTCCTTTCTTCTTCCTTTTTTTGATAGGTAATTTTCTATAGGACATTGTCAATTCTTAAAAACTCCATGATATCAATCCAAGAAAAGACCTTGATGATCTTTCGATTTGTAGATGATGTGAACCAAAAGGTATTACTAAGTTCTAATGCATATAAAACTATTTCTTGCATACATTTCGTAGAAAAGGTTGTATGAACAGCAGTATTAAGCATCCTTTTCACTGATAATAAAAGAAGAAATAAGGGAGAGGGAGCACCTAAGCACTTACGTAACAAACTATGCTTAACCTTTTGAGTGAACTTCACACTGAAGAGATATTGAGGAGAAGATGCAATACCTTTGGAAATACTTGATCAAGGACCTGTAGAGCACGTCTGGAGTTCCAACCATAGTAACCTCGCAATATTATGTCTGCCTACAGTAGATTAGAAGGTATTACTCTCTAATCTCAACAAATCCAAGACGCACTGCTTAAGTGAATATAACTGTGATAAACTAGCTTGCCAAAATTTGTTAGCGCATGAGACACAACTTTGTGAAAGAAGTACTTTTTTACAGTAAATGAATCTGAAAAACCTCAATACAAGCGCTGTTAAGATCACAACAACAGAGCACTCAAATTTCCCTAGGTAATATGTAGTTTATATCAGAACGAAACAAACAAAGCAGTTTTGTCTCATAAGATTCACATCAAATGAAACTTTCATCCGTTATATCTCAGGTAATAACTTCAAAGAAAATCACTTGACAATGCTGGAAAGCTAAGATTCCAATGATGAGAAAAACCAGATATGCATAATCTAACATTCAAAATTCTATGATAACTAAAAGAACTGTCTAGCAAGAATACCTACTATTGCAGATCAGTAAAAAGAAAAAAACATATTATGAGATGAGGATGCTTGATTTGGTAGTAGTCTTCCTCTGCAGGCAGATATTGCATTAAAAAGAACGTGGCACCTTACTGGCTAATTGATATCAGAGTTCAGTTAAGTGTAAGAAAGGTCAGAAGCACAAGACATTTTTCAAAAGTAATTTCTTAACATCATGAAAAGAAAGAATTGTAAGATTTTAAACAAAGTGTGGAAGTAGTTTGGCAATCATCGTGGATATCTATAATCCTGGGTTTCTTCATTAGTAATAGAATTATTTAGCCATTGGAAATGTAATTTGCTATAGGGTCTCTTTACTGTCAGACAACTAGGTTTACTTGTGATGGAAAAAGTACTTGATTCACTTGAGAAAAGGATCTTAGATATTTGACTATACTGGAAAACATACACACCCTGCAGCACAAAGACATATTTTATTACAACCTCATAATTTCAACTTATCGTGGGTATCAATGCCCATAATCTACTAAGATTAATCACAGTTAGACACACATTTTTTGGGTGACTCCTGCCAGAGTCGAAGAGCTTCTTCAACAAATTCTGTTTCATTTTTAATGCAACCAAAATTATGCAACTCAAGCAGGTGTGACTGATGACATTGTTGATAAAGTAATCTCCTTCCTCACTTGCAAGAAGATTGATATCCTAGCTTTTGATTTCTATGTTTCATAATTGGTGCATATAAATATAATTGGCGTATTCTTCTTTTTATCTCGGATTAATGTTATTGAAGTAGTAATGGTTGTTTTTTCCAGCCAAATGTGAACTTTTCCAAAGCCCTCGCTATGGTGTTCTAATCGGAATAAGTGTAGCATTAAAACCAGAAAACAAGTGTATCAAAACAAAATTGCTAAACATAAAACTTTTTAGCCTCTTTCCCCTTTTCCGCCCTCTAGTTCTTTTGGACCCAGAGGTGGAGCTAGCTAGCCCTTCAGATACGGGCTCGGGTGAGCCTAGTAACTTTTGTCCAAACCCTGTATTTGTCTTAAAAGTTTATTGAATTATGCACACATTATTAATTTAGAACCCATAAGTTTCTCCACCTTTCGATAAACTAAAAAAATTCTTGAATGTGGATACACAAATAGAAGTATAAACAGAACAAAAATGAGAAATAAATAAATAAATAAATAATGTATACTGAATTGATTACGATGAACTGATGAAACATCTGAATCATCATAACTTACAAACAATCGAGCAAAAGAGCAGCATACACACATTAACACGTAAAAGGCAGAGACAGAAAGGAAAACATACTTTACGAGCATAAATGTCAGAAAGAATGGAACCCCAACCGCCATTGCTGTAACTGATCTGAACAATGGAGGATCCAAATAGAACGAATTGTGGCCTCTGTGTTCCCACCATCACGACCTCAATTTTCTCTGCTATGATCTTAGTTTTGAGTGGGAAAAGTGGCGGTGGTCTTGCGAATATAATACGGTGATTTTGTGGCTTTTCCGTTACAAATAAATGTTGTCTCCCTCCTACTCCTTATGATATGATCTTCTTTACCACTTTTGCCAATGTATTTTTACTTATTTATTGTAGTAGCTTAATAACTATTTTTACCTATTTACTAATTAATGTTATCACGAAGATTTATCTCCGTTCCAGTTTACGTGAACCTGTTTGACTGTGCACGAAGTTTAAGAAAAAATAAATGTTTTTAGAATTTGTGGTCTTAAAAATGTTAAAAAGGGGATCTAGAATATTTGTGTGGCTATAAAAGCTTCTCATTAAGGATAAAATTATAAGTTTAAATTAAATTATTTTCAAATTTAGAAAGAAATCGTTCTTTTTGAAAACATATCAAAAAAGTAAATAAGTTCACATAAAATTAGAACGAAGGCTACATTGTCGGCATAATTTCAACTTGGAATAGTATTCGGAAATCAAAACTGATGTGAGTGGATATCTTGAAATAATGATAATCTTTGGAAATGGCAAAAATGTCGCTCCAGATAAAGTATCATTTGGTTTATTTTTGGCTAGACAAGGATATTAGTTATCCCACCTTCTAATACAACTATTTTGGCATATAACTTACACTCTATTTAATACTCATAATCAAACAGAGATAAATACAGTTCTAAATTTTATTTCGAGATTGGTATCCTTATCCACCATATGAGCCCTAAGTATCTAATTCGCCCAAATTTGAAAAAAATTGTCACAATTCTACTTTTCACTTTGCCATCTAGAGATAGTTTGCCCTGAATTAGGATACGGAATTAGAAGAGAATGCCAGTATATCAGTTCATCTTCATCAAAAGCCAAGATCTAGAAACACATTATGTAGAGAAATTTGTACCTATGGTTGTAGCCAGGCTTTTTGGAGTATCTAATTTTATACTCATTTTTTTTCACTTTATGTACCATAATTTAATTAGGCATCGAATTTAATTAGAAAATAAAGATTTTTAAGACTCATGATTTTAAACTATCTTTAAATTTTTATGGATATAAAAGTATGATATTAATGGTAAAAATGAAATGTAAAAATGTTAAATTGTATTCAAATTAAAAAAGACGTTATTTTTAAAAAAAATCTAATAAAAAAACAATGAACGGAGAAAAAAATGTTATTTGGTTATTCAAAATAGGTTTTAAATGGACAAAGATTGAAATGAGCAAAATGTGACAAGTGCAATAATACTTGAATGTCTTTAATTAGTTAGTTGAATTTTCTACCTACTTCATTTACATATTGTCAAACGGCAAAATAAGGAGTAATGAGGCCAATAGGAGCAATTGTCGGAGCAAAGCGAAAAAGCAATATCATCGACGAGTGTGACGGGATGATTAAAATCTATTAGCTTTTAATTAAAAGTTTTGAGTTATAAAAATGAAAAAAAATTTGATAAACAAAGTTTTATCCTTCTATGGGCCTATTTAACGCGTATCTGAAGGGGTATTTGCATCCGTATTTATTTTTTGTGTCACGTTTTAACATATGTCAGCTTTGTAAAAAAAGTTACAAGTGTACCCATTTTTTCGCATAACTTCAGTATACGGGGCTGAAGTAGCAAAAGCAATCACGCAAAACTTCAGCAATCTAATAGACGGGCCTGAAGTAGCTTGCGAACTTCAGCTCTAGAGCTGAAGTTTTTGTCTTTGTAACTGGGGAACTTCAGCTCTAGAACTGAAGCTTTTGTCTTTGTAAATGGGAAACTTCAGCTCTAGAACTGAAGTTTTGTCTAGAGCTGAAGTTTTTGTCTTTGTAACTGGGGAACTTCAGCTTTGTCTTTGTAACTGGCGAACTTCAGCTCTGAAGTTTTTGTTTGTAACTGGTGAACTTCAGCTCAACGAGGAAAAGGGGCTGAAGTTATTTAAAAAGTGGGTACAAATTAAAAAATTTAAAAAAAACGAATATTGGTTAAATGGAGGCGACCAAATAGAGTGCCCGCACAACTTTTACCTGAATTAGCTGGCCATTAAATATAAAAAAGAAAAGCATAAAAGCAGTGCACGGATGGTAGAGAAGTTAGTAGTAAGCAGGCACCAAATTATAAGACGCATCTAATTTTCTCAACTACCATTCTATCAACATTTAATGTGCATGTCTATAATTATGATTTCACTATCTCAATAAATAAATAAATAAATAAATAGTTCAATCCTCAACCTGCATAAAACAGGTTGATATATATATGACGTACCCCTACTTCCAAATTCAACCACAACTGAATATTTTACCAAAATGGTCAATATTGGAAATGGAATTCTGAGAAAGAATTTCAAGAATATAAAAAATATATGTATGCTCATATGCGACTGATAGTAGACCTAGGGGTGTTCATGGTTCGATTTGATTTGATTTTTGCTCAAAAGAAAACTAAACTATTTAAGTTGGTTTTCTAAGTATTTGAACCTAATAACCAAACATAATACTACAAATTTATTTTGGTTTTGTTGGTTTTGTCTGTTTTGATCGATTTGGAAGTTTTTCGGTTTACTGTTTTCTAACAACAAAGTCAGAAGAGTTTTGTAAGCCAAAAGCTTAAGATTTTATGCGTAGCGTGGAACAAAGAAGACGATTAGATTAATGAAAACATTAACGGGAGTATGCAGGTGAATGTCTGGTTAATCTTATAAAAATGTTTTGATCTGTTTCGTGACTTTTAGGATTTAGGACTAAAAGTGTCCACTTTCTGCATACTATTTCTCTACAAGTGTGATAGAATTCGAGAGTCCACCAAACTATATAGAGAACGAGGTTCTCTATTAGTTTTCACATATCACACACACACGGTAGTAAGTAAATGACATTGAGAGTTTTTACGTGGAAAATTCTCAGCTCACGGGATTAAAAATCATAACTTACCCTTGTAGGATTTCAACTTCATTACTGAGCAAACTTTTAGATTACAACTTATTGTAACCTAGGAATTAACTTCTTAATCCCTCACTAACTTGTAACAATCATATCACAAACCACTTTGTAATACATCTATTACAAATACTTTACAACTCGACTAACTCTAGCCAAGACACAAACGCAAGGGTTCATGATTTACACGTACGTTATTTTTGAGTAAAAAACATAAATAGACAAAATTTAAGAAATTTTTTCACAAACCTAGCAGCATCAGGTATTTTATATATATGGCCATTAAATAATTGATTGCCTAGCAGATAGCTTTAAATTTTGCACCTGAAATCAGGCAGCCAAAGCATTTTATTACCTAAACAAGGTTAATTAAGTAACACTATTCAAAAAACAGTTTGTACTTAATTATTACTCACATTACATTATTTGGTTATTCCCATTTACAAAAAATAAGACTAACAAATTTGGAATAACATGTATAATAATATACATATGGAAGCCTAGAATATAATCTTAGAATTGTGCTAATATACGTTGTATAAGTCATGCATAAATTGTAATAAACTATGTACAAATTACATTAGATAACTTATATACAATGTAAACCATGTATAAACTATACCAGATAATATATCAAGTAAAAATCACGTATATATTATATATTTTAACATAAATTCTCCAACCATTGTATATATTGATTGTGTATTAATCACGTATATAGTATTGATTGTGTGTATATATATATATATATATAGTACGTGATTATGTATAAATGTGTATATGCACGATATAATGATGATATTTAATAGTATATGGATTACAATAAGAATTCAAATATTTTAATATACACAGCATAATAACGATATAATAGCGCATAAATCACAACGGTATCCTTTTAGAAGAAATATGGCATAAATCAACGAAACTACAGGGAAATTTCTTTGAGATTTTTGGTATATTTTTGTTTATCGAAAGAGAGAGAAAATCTTAAATGTCGTTTTTTTTTTTTGGAAGAATCTGAAATATTATTAGTGTTGGCAGAGTTGGAAAGTGTTTCCTTAAATATAGGTTATTGTTTTTGGGAAATGGTTTCCTTAATGCTGGCCTTTTGGCTTTTAAATGGGATTAGCGGCATTTAAACCGTTATATATATATTTAAATGATGCTATATGTATAATAAAATTTACTCTTATTGTAATAAACTAGAAATACCATTAGTAATGAGAATAATTTTAGTAAAGAGATCATCCATGTAAAAAAACTCGTTATTTTTCCTACGTGTATGTGGCCCAATAGGTTTAAGACTCATAATTAATATTTAATTATGATCAAATCTTATCCGTCCAGTCGGTTACTTGATGGACATACCGGATTAAATGAGAACCTCTATAAATTGGTCATCTCCCCACCCATTACGGTTGCCGTATTTTATTTTTCTTTCTCCCATCACTAAAGGTGGCGGTAATGTAAAGCTAGGGCAAGGGGCGGGAAACCTATTTACCAATTAACGCTTTGCTTCACGATAATGGCTTCCGCTTCAGATATATTTTTTATGACGATTATGTGTAAGATTACCATGTTAAAATCCTGGTATAAATTAAAGTTTATGTTTAACATGTGGTATCATAAGCCTGAATATTTGAACTGATAATCTTCGTTTACTAGTATGATTCAGAAATTTCATAGTAACTTGAAAACCTTTGTTGGCTTGGATTTAAACCTTTATGAAACACATCTTTCCTTGAAAGACAACTCCGCCCGTTTGAACATGTAAGAAAAGAAAGTGATATGAAAAAACACACCATGATGCCTATAGCTTGAATCCACCTGTTGAAACTTGGAAGTCTGCTTTATGGATGGTGTATACAGCTAAAATTGGAGAGCCCAATTTTATGATTATTATGGCATTTCATAGCCCGTCTTCAGAGGACTCGAAGCACAGTTCGAGAATTGACATCGAGAAACATATCGAGAATTCTCCACACTCGGCCTCGGGGGTGGTATAAATCGATTATCATCATGGAAAAATGAGAAATTCCCAAAAGGCACGTAGTTAAAGCTGACCAAGTCTGCAAAAATAGTACAAGCCTGTACCGTGACATTAAATAGTTGTACCAGCTGCATTTCTTTGTAATAATTACGCATGTACTATGTTGGGATTCTCCCTCTTATATAAAGGGGACCCTTTTCATTTTGTAAGATATATGATATTCAATACAAGAACAAGAACATTCTGTGCTCTCTAACTCAAATATTCTCTACAATTGTTCCTTTGATTTATTGATTTCAATTCATCGTGTTCATTGATTGTTCTTCACTTATTGCTCATTGTTGATCATAAAGAGGGCATCTTCGAGGCTCTCAATATTGTTATATCTTCATTGACCGCCCTCTGTCGAGCACTCGAGTTCGACCTCGAGGCCCTGTTTTGACCAGCTCGAGACCCCGTCTCTCAGTAGCTCGGTCTACATATCACTACTTTCCTTTGTTATTATCACACTTTCCTTACTTATATTTAGCATCTATTGACTAACAACTAGTATTAAAATAGATCACATACTTTTAGAACCACAAAATCAAATTTAATTGTAATTACCATTTTTACGGTAAACAGTTTGGTGCCCACCGTGGGGCTAAAAATAATAGTGATTGTTTTAGTGTTGGTTTTCTAAAAACACAAGTTATTTTTTACACTTTTTCTTGTCCAAGAATCTTCAATTTCAGGTCAGAAAATGTTTAACTCAGTGAATGCACAACGGTCATGAGGATCATGGGGTGAACGGTGCAGCTTCTTCAGGTGTCGGTGTACCACCGCAAAACCCTGAAGGGGCACCAGTACAAATCCATGTTGATGAGGGCTCACGCAACGCTCAACATGTCAATGTATGCTCTCATACAGACGGAAGTGTGTACGGAGGAGACCAACATGAAGCACAGAGAACCCCTGCTCAAAGGGAAAGAGAAGTTAGCATTCATGGCATTTTTGAGATGTTGCAAGCACAACAAGTGGCTATTTCTCAACTACAAAGCCATCAAAAAACTTCAAACACAGCACCACCAGAAACGGCTCCTCGAGTCGAACAAACATCAGAAAGGCCAAACAAAGAAAGGTATCAACTGTATATAGAAAATCGGAGAAATATCCCATAGCGCAATATATCTCGGAGTGATCGAAGGATGGATCGGGGCCAGAATCCTCGGGGACTCGTGAACAAAGCCGGGTTCGACAGGCACACAGGGACAGTAGAGGCACCCCCTCTATCTGAGTACAACTTCAATATTGATGTTTCAGACATCGTATCAGCCATAGGTAAGATCAAAGATACTAGGTGGCCGAAACCCATACTATCAGATCCTTCGCAAAAGAACATTATCTTGTTATGCGAATATCACGGCACTCACGGTCATAGGACCGAGGATTGCAGATAGCTCCGAGAAGAAGTAGCCCGACTCATTAGCAAAAGGCACCTTCGAGAGTTCCTCAGTGACCGAGCTAAGAACCAATTTCGAGAGAAAGAGGCGAACAGGAAAAACGAAGCAGAGGAACCACAACACGTCATCCACATGATCATTGAAGGGATCGACATCCCGCAGGGGCCCATTGTCAAGCGAACAAAAATATCCATCACAACAGAAAAGCAAATTCGGAACTATGTATTCGAGTACTCTTGCATTCACTGAAGAAGACTTCGGGACTTTGTCTCAACCACATAATGATGCACTGGTAATTTCCTTTCTCTTGAATATCAATCAAATTAAACATGTGCTCGTGGACCCAGGTAGCTCAGCCAACATAATCAGGTCGAAGGTGGTGCAGCAACTCGTACTACTCGATCAAATCATACCCACCTCTTGAGTCCTCAATGGATTCAACATGGCAAGCGAGACAACAAAGGGGGAAATCATCCTCCCGGTCGACGTATCTGGTACAGTTCGAAACACCAAGTTCCATGTCATCGAAGGTGACATAAGATACAATGCCTTGCTTGGAAGGCCGTGGATACATAACATAAGGGCAGTACCATCAACCCTTCATCAAAATATGAAGTTCCCCACAAAAGACGTTGTAAAAACGGTATATGGAGAGCAGCATGCGACAAAGGAGATGTTCGCAGTACACGACATGGCACCGGCACCCATATCCTCCACCTCGGATGGGTCAGAAGATAAAAAGGTCCCCGAGGATGATGAAGAAGACTTCCTCACTCCTCAACCTTTGTTGCCCCCGAAGAATTGGATGCAACAAAATCAACGGTCGAAGAACTGGAGCAAGCTGTTTTGATGGAACATCTCCCAGACCGAAAGGTATACCTGGGAACGGGATTAATTCCCGAACTCAGGAAGAAACTCACTTAATTTCTTATTAACAACATTGATTGCTTTGCTTGGTCCCACTTAGACATGACAGGGATCCCTCCGGAACAACCACCCATCGGCTAAGCGCCGATCCCAGGTTCAAACCGGTGAAGCAAAAAAAAAAAGGCCTCAGTCCGAGGTAAAACATGTGTTCATCAAAGATAGGTAACAAAACTCCTCAAAATAGGGTCCATCAGGGAAGTAAAATATCCCGAATAATTGGCCAATGTTGTAGTAGTTCCCAAAAAGGGGAACAAATAAATCATGTGCGTAGATTATAAAGACCTAAATAAAGCACGCCCTAAATATTCATTCTTGTTCCCAACATCGATCGCTTGATTGATGCCACGGCTGGCCACAAGATCCTCACCTTTCTCGATGCCTACTTCGGGTATAATCAAATTCAAATGAACCCCGAGGATAGGGAAAAAACTTCGTTCATCATGAAGTATGGCACATACTGCTACAATATAATGCCTTCGGGCTAAAAAAACGCTGGGGACACGTACCAACGCTTATTTAATAAGATGTTCGAACATCAAATAGGAAAATCCATGGAAGTTTACATTGATGACATGCTAGTTAAGTCCCTGCGCGCAGAGGACCATTTGACTCATTTGCAGGAAACTTTCGACATCCTTAGAAGCTACAAAATAAAGCTCAAACCCGAGAAATGGGCCTTCGGCGTATGTTTGGGAAAATATTTAGGCTTCATGGTATCAAATAGGGGGATTGAAATCAACCCCGAAAAAATCAAGGCCATCGAAGAAATCATGGTGGTGAACAATGTGAAGGTCGTACAGCGGTTGACCGGATGGATAGCGACATTAGGACGATTCATCTCGAGGTAATCAGATTGGAGCCATCACTTTTTCTCCCTACTCAAAAATAAAAACAAATTTGAGTGGACTCCGGAGTGCCAACACGCCTTGGAGGAGTTAAAGCGGTATCTTATAAGCCCGTCTTTGCTCCACACCCCAAAGGAGGACGAAATACTATACTTGTTCTTAGTAGTGTTCGAGGTAGTGGTAAGTGGCGTGTTTGTTCGAGATGAGCAAGGTACGCAATTCCCTATCTACTATGTGAGTCGAACCCTAGGAGATGCTGAAACCAGGTATCCCCACTTAGAAAAATTAGCTCTTGCATTAATAAGTGCATCTCGAAAATTGAAGCCTTATTTTCAATGCCACAGTATATGTGTTTTATCAACATATCCTCTTCGAAAGATATTGCATAAACCCGAATTATTAGGCCGACTGGCCAAATGGTCCATCGAACTCGGGGGTATGATATCGGATATCAGCCCCGAACGACTATCAAGTCCCAAATTTTGGCGGACTTCGTGGCCGACTTTACGCCCGGCCTTGTGCCCGAGGTAGAAAAAGAACTTCTACTAAAAATAGGCACATCTTCAGGGGTATAGACCTTATTCACCGATGGTGCATCAAACGTGAAAGGATCCGGGCTCGGCATAGTTCTGAAGCCACCTACGGGTAGCATGATTAGACAATCTATAAAAACTGCAAAGTTGACTAATAACGAAGCCGAGTATGAGGTTATTATTGCAGGTCTCAAATTGGCCAAAGGCCTAGGAACGGAAGTCATCGAAGCAATATGTGATTCCATTATGGTAGTAAATCAGGCACATAGGAGCTTCGAAGTTCGAGAGGACAGGATGTAACGATACCTAGACAAACTTCAAGTCACTTTGCATCGCTTCAAAGAATGGACTCTGGTCCACATACCTCGAGAGAAAAACACCGAGGCCGATGCACTAGCAAACTTGGGATCATCCGTCGAGGAAGATGACATACTCCCTGGGTCTGTTTTTCAGCTATCCAAATCGGTGATTAAAGAAAGCCATGCCGAAATCAACTCCACCAGCCTGACATGGGATTGGAGAAATAAGTACATCTATTATTTGGGAAGTGGGAAGCTATCCACGGAACCAAAAGAATCAAGGGCCCTTCGGACCAAAGCAGCTCGATTTTCACTCGACGAGAATGGTACTCTATACAGAATAACCTTCGATGGGCCCCTAGCACTATGCTTGGGACCGGGAGACACTGATTATGTGCTCTGATAAATCCACAAGGGCACCTGCGAAAATCACTCTGGTGTCGATTCCTAATTCGAAAGGTGATCAGAGCAGGTTACTATTGGTACAACATGGAAAGGGACACCAAAGAATTTGTCTGAAAATGCAACAAGTGTCAAAGATTTTCACTAATGATCCACCAACTCGGTGAACAACAACATCCAGTCCTATCACCATGGCCGTTCATGAAATGGGGAATGGACATCGTCGGTCCCCCTACCAACGGCGCTAGGTAAAGCTAGATTTATTTTATTTATGACTGACTACTTCTCAAAATGGGTGGATGCACAGGCCTACGAGAAAATAAGAGAAAAAGAAGTCATCGACTTCATCTGGGGTCACATCATGTGCCGGTTCGGGATCCCCTCCGAGATAACGTGTGATTACGGGAAGCAGTTCATCAGAGGCAAAGTAACAAAGTTTCTCGAGGATCAAAAAATCAAAAGGATCCTATCAACGCCCTACCACTTATGTGCAAATGGCCAGCCCAAGCCCACAAACAAGACCATCATTAAAAACTGAAAAAGAAGTTAGAAAATGTGAAAGGAAAATGGAGAGAAATGCTGCTCGAGGTGCTATGGGCATATCGGACAACCTCTAAATCGAGCACAGGAGAGACACCGTTCCCTTTGGTACACGGGTCCGGGGCTTTGATACCGGTCGAGGTCGGAGAGCCAAGCGCCAGATTCCAACATGCCACCATCAAACAATGAGTCCATGACTACAGCCCTCGAACTATTAGATGAAAAGTGAGAAGCTTCACTGGTCCGGATGGCCGCCCAAAAACAAAGAATCGAAAGATACTATAACAGGAGAACAAACCTCCAACATTCGGAGTTGGGGACTTAGTCCTAAGGAAATTCACCCTAAACACTCAAAACCCTAATGAAGGGAAGCTAGGACCGAGCTGGGAAGGACCGTACCACGTCCTCGGAGTAATCGACAAAAGGTCCTACAAACTCGGCATCATGGAAGGCGAGCAACTTCCAAACAATTGGAACATATTAATTCTGAAACGCTATTATTGCTAAGGTATAACCTTCTCCCTTTTCATTTTGTGATTCACACTAATTTTTTACAGGTGTCCGATGGAAGACATCACAGCACCCTTCGACTTGAAGACCTTGGATTTTAAAACATGCGTTGTACTCTTTTCCTTCGGTCGGGTTTTATCCCACTAGGGTTTTACCGACAAGGTTGTTAACGAGGAAACATTTATATGCTACCTAAGGATAACTCAACAAGTATTCAAGGCTTCTCTTCAATCAACCTCAAATACTGGGGGGCATCCCCCTGGCAGATCACCTCCTCAAAAAAATCGAAATATGCTGAAAAGGGTCTCGACAGGAGAATGATGTATCGGACCAAACGGTCGAATGAACCGTGCCTGCATAGAATAATCGGACCCTCGATGGCGAAAACATGTATACTTGTACCAAGTAATCGAAGGAGAATATTTTATCGACAAAACACTTCATGCTCCAAATAAATTCACTATTCTCACAAGAAACGGCTCCAGGGTCGAAGGCGCCCGAACACTCGGGGACTGTATAAGCCATATGAACATCGAAATACAAGCCCTCAACGAGGAAATAACAAATATGTAAGACCTTAACAAGGCATGTTCAAATTTATAAGCCCTCAATGAGGCAATATCAAAGTTGTAAGACCTTAAAAAGGCATGTTCAAATTTATAATCCCTCAATGAGGCAGTATCAAATTTGTAAGACCTTAAAAAAGGCATAATCCCAACTCGGGAACTGTCCTCGAAAGTTGGATCGTCGAGCTATCAAAACTCGAAGCCGTAAGACCTCAATCAGGTAACTTCGAGCTCGTAATCCCTCAATGAGGCAACGTCAAACCTGTAAAGCCTCGATGTGGCATGCTCAAAAAGATAAGCCCTCCATGAGGCACCAATGTAAGCCCTCCATGAGGCGATATCGACAATATAAGACCTCCATGAGGCAATATCAAGCTTATAAAACCTCCATGAGGCAATATCAAGCTTATAAGACCTCCATGAGGCAACATCAAACTCATAAACCCTCAATGAGGCAACATCAAATTTGTAAGACCTCAACGAGGCATGTTCAAATTTATAAGCCCTCAATGAGGCAACATCAAAAATTCAAAGTCGTAAGACCTCAGGGCCGGCAACTTTGAGCTCGTAAAGACCTCAATGAGGCAAAACCAAATCTGTAAGACCTCAAGAAAGGCATGTACAAATCTGTAAGGCCTCAAGCAAGGCATGTACAAATCTGTAAGACCTCGAGCAAGGCATGTACGATTCTGTAAGACCCTTAAAAAAAGGCATGACCCCGATATTAAATCCAAGGCTATATATTCAAACTTGTAAGACCCCTAAAAAGGCATACCCTCGATATAGACGCCGAGGTTACCTCACCCGGGGACTAAAAGGCTACGGCCAAACGCAACGACTACGGTCATAAGACTCCGACCAAATTAACGTGACTCGGAGACGTCCGACCGTCGCCATAAAATCACAAGCCTTCAAATACTTTGAAAATACTTCGAAAAGAATGGGTTAATCGGGCTACCCTCGGTATAAGCAAAAGAGCTTAGATCATATCAGCTCCAAACAATGAAAAGGCTTCGAAATAATCAGCTTTCGAGTGAAACCTCCCGAGGTGCTCATTTATCATCACACATCGGCTCATAATCGAGGTTCTTATCGAGTTGTCGAAGAGTCGGACGAACACAAAAACTTTAAAATGTCCTTAGAGAGGGAAAATTAGCTATATTAAATGTCGTACTGACCCAACGCGTAAGCGCCTAAGCGCCAGCCATATTAAAGGTCGTACTGACCCAATGCATAAGAGCCTAAGCGCCAGCCTAAAATGCCTAAGGGCTAACGCGTAAGAACCTAAGTGCCAGCCTAAAGAGCCTCAGGGACAATTTAAAAAACCTAAGGGTTGATGAGCTCGAGTGGAAACCCGACTCAAAGACTAAGCCCTAAACGGTTAACTAAAAAAGCACCTAAGGGCCAATGCGTAAGAGCCTACGGGCCAGCCTAAAAAGCCTCAAGGATGATTCATATGCCTAAGGGTTTCTCACCTTAAAGTCCAACATATCGGACTAATCATCAACAAATATCAAATTCTATTCCAAGAAACAAGGAAAAAACAAGGAGTAACGAAAATCCTTTTATATATGATAAAGGTTCACAAAGCATATTTACAAAGCTCAAAGTCGGAGCCCTTACACAGGGAAAAAGAAAAAATGAAAACCTAATCTACTGCCGAGGTGTGCCTTCAACGGCTCCCTCGGAGGTTATGCCTTCAACGGCTTGGCCTTTGGTCCCTAGGTCTTCAACGGCCTCTTCCCCTTCGGGGACTTTGCCTTCATCTTCATCATCTTCTGAGCCACTGCTCGAATCATCTTTGGAAGCAAGCAGGGTCGCTGGTTCCTCTTCTAGGGTCTTCACCCTCTCGATCTCAGCAGACAATTGAGGGCCCCTGCATGTATATCCTCGAGAGCCTGCCTCCTAGATCTTAATTGAGCATGCTCCAAGGCTCGGGCAAGATCAAGCTTGGCCTCCTCAGATGCTTTCCTATCCAGGTTGCACCATACGGGCTCAGCATACAGGCATGTCGAATCGAGCTGGCGAACACAGCCTGAGAGATCCTTAATCGCATCAGGGTACCATGCAACAGCTGCATCATCAAAGGGAGCTAGTTCAAGGGGAAGTTGGTAGGGAGGAAAGTGAAAAAAGCTCAATTAAAGTATTAACTTACGGTTCATATTCCATTCCTCAAGGAATGGCATCCTTTCGACTGGAATCAGATCCGAGGTCCTAACTCGAACAAAGAGGCTCATCCACCATATGTCATTGTCTTCATCGGTACAAGCAAAGAAAACCTTCGAGGCACGATGTTGAAGCTTAATCAGACCACCCCGATAAAGTCGGGGACTGTACATTCTAATCAGGTGGTCAAGGGTAAAAGGCATCCCCTCGACCATATTTGCAAAATGCCTAATCAAGAAAATAGTACGCCAAATGATGGATGAATCTGGCCGAGCGTCACTTGATATCGCCTGCAGAAATTGAGAATCACGGGGTCTATCGACGGTGAGGACGGCTCTACCGGGCCTAGGGTAAATGGATAGGTGTATACACTAAGGAAATCAGATTTATTGGTTGTTATGTCTTCCTCCCGAGAGGGAATCTCCACTTGCACCGCATCTCCCCAGCGACAGTCGATCTTTACTCTCTTTGTATCGGTCAATACACTTGTGTACCGAGACATGGGCTCGCATCGGCCCGGTGTAGAAGGGGGTTTCTCGATGGTAAAATCGGAGACAGTGTCAAAGGACCAGGAATACATTGCTCGATACTAGGAGGTGTTTTTGATTTTCCCTTAGTCGGGCGTGATGAGGAAGTGGTTCCCTCTTTTTGAGGTACCGTTTTGGAGGTCTTGGCCATAATTGTAACTGAGTTTCAAAGGAAGAAAATGAAGAAGCAAGCGTAGAAAGAGGATGAAAGCAGAAAGTTGTTAGCTAAATTTTGAAGACTTGAAGTTGTTGTAAAAGTGTGAAAGGCAAACAATTGAAGTATTTATAGAAGCCATTTGGGCATGTTTGAGAAGCGAAAAGTTCGAACCAATAGCGATTCATGGGATTATCGAGAATCGTGCTAACAACAACCTCTGCGTAGCCTTTATGTCTCATCATTTAATGTTCTGATGAGGCTGACGTCATAATGAGGATATCGAAGAGGCAAGAATTCAAGACCGTTTCTTATCACTTCATTCTAAGAAACGCGGGGACTATCTGTATACGGCTAAAATTAGAGAGCCCAATTTTATGATCATTATCGCATTCCATAGCCCGTCTTCAGAGGGATCGAAGCACAATTCGAGGTTTAACATCGAGGAAGCATATCGAGGATTCTCCACGCTCGGCCTCGGGTTGGTATAAATCGATGACAATCATGGAAAAGCGGGAAATTCTCAAAAGGCACGTGGTTAAAGCTGACCAAGTCCGCAAGAATAGTACAAGTCCGTACCGTGACATTAAATAGTTGTACAAGCTGCATTTCTTTGTAATAATTACACATGTACTGTTTTGGGATTCCCCCTCTTATATAAAGGGGACCCTTGTCATTTTGTAAGTTATATGATATTTAATACAAGAAAAAGAACATTCTCCACTCTCTAACTCAAACATTCTATACAATTGTTCCACTAATTTATTGCTTTCAATTCATCATGTTCATTGATTGTTCTTCACTTATTGCTCATTGTTGATCACAAAGAGATGATAATAGGCTAAATTCATGTAGTTTAGTGTATATTTAAACTCTAACTTAATGATGCTTCACTATCTTAAGAATGTGAAATGATGTTAAAATGGCTCTAATTGTTGATTTTATGTTTTGTAGGAGCAAAATGCGCTTATGAAGACCTAGGATGGTGTTTGGAACAAAATTAAAGAAGAAAGGCCCTTGGAGTATTTAACATGTGAAAATAAGGAAGAAAATTGCTAGGACAGATTACAAGTCCACTAGCGTGGCCTTAGCGTGCTCATTAGCGCAACCGCGCTAGTCCAGCGATCCCTAGGCAGAATGTTTAGCCATTAGCGCGCCCAGTAGCGCGATGACTAGTGTGGGCGCGCTAGTCCAGTCGAACACGTTATTTTTCAGGGGTAAACTTGGAAGCTTGGGACGATTCCACTTAACCTATATAAGGTTCAACTCGCCCAAAAGAGAGAAGTAATCAGGTTTAGAGTCTTGTTCAAGAAAAGCAAAGGCAAGAGGCAAGGAGGGCAATTGGTTATCAAATCTCATCTCTATTCCTTGTATTTTTATCATTGTTGATGAATTCTTCTATTGTTATTTTCAGTAAAATTATGAGTAGCTAATCTATTTAGTCTAAGGTTTTGGTGGAACCCGTTGAGGATGAACATCTTGTTATATTAATATAGTTCGCTTGGTTTCAATCTCTATTTGTTCAACTAAGTTCTTATTGTAGTTGATTGAAGGGCCCTCAATTAGCTGTGCCTATTTAGTATGTATCTGCTCGGGAGAGAGTGCATATTTAGGTAGTTGTTGAACAACACCACTCCCAAAGTATAGGAGGGATCCATAACCGAGGGTTTAAAGGTTGGATTAGGGATAACGATACCTTGGGTGCAATCTAAAGTGAGCTATAATAAAAAGCAAGCTAGCGTAGCTCGGGAGAGTGCGTCTAGTAAATTATCGTAATTTCTCACGGTAGCAAGAGTGCTCATGATTGATAGAGATAATTAGGCCAAACAATAGGAAATATACAATATGGTATTTCATCAGCGGGGGAAACCATAACCTTAGATCCTTCTCGCATTTGTTTACAACTCAGTATTAATTATCTTTTAGTCTACTTAATTTCATTCAGTTTAGTTAGTAAAAGTACCAACAAATTGTTATTCTTAATTTGGGAAGTTGATTACGAAGAATCGAGTGAGCCTAACAACTATGATTGATAGGTTAATTCCCTGTGGGATTCGACTCTGGGCGAAATACTCAGATTATATTTGCAACACCCGCTTAGTCTTTTTATAAGACATAGTTGAGCGTGATCAAATTTTGGTGCCGTTTTCGGGGAATTAACGGTGTTATCAATTACAGTTTGAAGAAATACAAAATTCTAAAGTATAGTCAATTTTCATCTATACATTGAAATTTTAACGTTTGCTAACTTGGTTGTACAGGTGCATGCCTAGAAACTCATCGAGAACTGGTGAAGTATTTGAAGCCTTATCATACCTCGAGAAAGTTTTCAAGGCCTTGAACAGGACCAACCGGGAAAGCAAACAACAACCATCAATTGAACAACTTGAACCCGACATAGAAAATATAAACAACAGGAACAACAATGGGGACGACATGATAGACCTAGTTGCGCAGATAGTGGCACCTCTTGTGCCAGAGGTTCATTTATATGACTGGGAAAAACCCACAGTGGAGAAATTGGCCACTGTGATAGTAGTCCCTCAGATACAGGTCGAGTCCTTTCAGATTACAAAGAATATGCTGCACTTGCTGCAGAACAAGGGACTATTTTCGGGGTCATACATTTAGGGTCCCCAACTGCATTTGAAGAATTTCCTATCGATTTGCAAAACTCAGAGGAAGCCAAACATCACTCAGGAAGCAATAAAACTGTTGTTGTTTCCATTCTCAGTGACAGGAGCAGCCCAGACTTGGCTAAACTCGCTCCCCATTAATTTCGTTACCACATAGGAGGAGTTAGTTAAGCAGTTCGTGAACAAATTCCCTTCACCCAACAAGACAGCTCAACAAATTGATGAAATCTTGAGCTTTAGACAGAAGCCAACTGAAATATTGCAAGAAACATGGGAACGATTTAAAGGAATGTTGGTTATCTGTCTGCACCATGGTATTCCAGAGCAGATGTTGGGGCAGCGTTTCTATATGGGTCTAGCGGATACTGTAAAGGGGTAGATGCTTCAGCTGGTGGAGCATTCTTGAGCAAAACATGGAGAGAAAGCCAGATCCTGCTTGATAAAATGACGCAGAATTTGGGGTGGACAACAAGGAATTCACCCATTACTCCGGTAGTTCACTCAGTGCACTTCGATCCATCCAACACTCTTGCTGAGAATGTGGCCACCTTGATAACACAGATGATCATACTAACCAAAAAGGTGGAGGAGTCAGGGCAAAAGCAGCAGGTACATATTGTGGATACAACCAATGGGGGCTTATGCACATCTTGCATTAGTCAGCCACTTGGTAATCAGTGGAATGCTGAATGTGATCAACATCACTACCCTGAAAATTTGAACTATGTGTCGAATTATGGGGGTCAGCGACAGGGTGGACAGAATTGGGGCCAACAAAATCAACCTTACAGGCCAGTTCAGCAGCAACACAACTGTGGAAACATGGGAGCCATGCGACCTCAGGGTAATGTGGCGCCTTACCAAAGGCCACAGGGGTACAATAATCAGAATCAGCATCAGCAACAGGCTTATCACCCCCCCCCCCAAGCAACAACATGGTGGTAGACAGGAAGATGGGTTTTCCAGACTTGAAGCAATGATGCAACAGTTTATTGGGTCAACTGCAAAAATAAGCGAGAGAGTAGATGCACATGAGTCAGCTATTAAAAACATTAAAGTGCAAATGGGCCAGATCTCGATGTCTTTGAATAATCGTCCTCAGGGGACATTGCATGCATACACTCAGGTAAATCCTAAGGATCATGGTCCTAAGCAGCTAATGGCAATGAGTCTACGCAATGGCAGGGACTTAGACTTGGAGCAGGAAAGAGCTCGAGAAAGCACACAGGCTGAGACACTGGTACCAGTGCCTATTGAAATTGATGAGTCAACAAAACTGACTAAGGTGACAGTACAGCCTGCCCAAGTAGAACCCAGCACATAGCTCGAGGCTGAGAAAGAAGCTGAGCCAGCCCAGGAATCAGTAATTGAGGTGGTGGCTGACAAAGAAAAATCCCAACTCACTGGGAAGAAGAGACCTCCAGCACCATTCCCACAGAGGCTGGCTAAGTATCAGAAGGATGAGCAGTATAAAAAGTTCTTGGACATGTTGAAACAAATACAGGTAAACATTCCTTTGATTGATGCTCTGAAAGAGATGCCTATGTATGCTAAAATGATAAAGGACTTAATGTCCCGAAAATTTTACTTCCAAGACTTGGCCACAGTGATGCTTACTCAGACTTGCAGTGCTATTGTGACCCGACCAATTGCGGAAAAGCTGTCTGATCCAGGGAATTTCACTATTCCCTGCACTATTGGAAATTTTGCCTTTGCAAAGGCACTTTGTGATTTAGGGTCCATCATTATCTTATTCCCCTGGCCATCTACAAGACGTTGGAAATTGGTAGAGCTAGATCAACCTCTATGTTCTTACAGCTGGCAGACAGGACAATAAAAAGACCGTCAGGCACTCTGGATGACGTATTGGTGTAGGTAGGGAAGTTTGTGTTCCTTGCGGATTTTGTGATACTGGACTGCAGAGTGGATGAAGAGATTCCCATAATTTTGGGAAGGCCATTCTTAGCCACAGGACAATCCCTCATTGATTGTGAAACTGGGGAGCTCAAGATGAGGTTGAACGACGAGGAAATCACATTCAATGTGCAGAAATCCATGAGGCGACCAAGTGAGTTCGCCAATTATTCTCTTATTGATGATGTGGATGTGATAGTGGAGGAAGATGATGAGTCCTTAATTATTGAGGACCCCCTTGCTGCATGTTTGATGAATTTGGGTGAGGTAAATGGGGAAGAATTGGCAGAATGGGTGTTAGCGCTTGAAGGAAAAAGTGTTTGGCCAAGGGCACTCAAGTTTGAGCCCTTACACTTAGAAAAGAGAGAGACTCTGCCAGCCAAGCCATCTGTTGAAGAGCCACCCAAGCTGGATTTGAAGCCACTGCCAGCCCACCTCAGATACGCATTTCTTGGACCTAATTCTACTTTACTTGTTATTATCTCATCCAGTTTGCTAGATGTGCAAGCAAAGCAGCTATTACAGGTACTTATAGAGTGTAAGACTGCCATTCGTTGGACCATGACAGACATAAAGGGGATCAGCCCAGCATACTGTATGCACAAAATTCTGCTGGAAGAAGGGCACAGACCTTCCAGGGAACACCAGAGGTGGCTGAACCCAAACATGAAGGAAGTGGTAAAGAAGGAAATCATAAAGTGGTTAGATGCGGGAATCATTTTCCCCATATCTGACAGCAACTGGGTTAGCCCAGTACAATGTGTTCCTAAGAAGGGTGGCATGACAGTTGTAAAAAATGAAAACAATGAGCTGATATCCACAAGGACCGTCATTGGCTGGAGAATTTGCATGGACTATAGAAAGTTAAATCTTGCCACCCGTAAAGATCACTTCCCACTTCCCTTCATCGATCAAATGCTCGACAGACTGGCAGGGAGGTCTCACTTTTGTTTTTCTGGACGGGTACTCAGGGTACAACCAAATTTCCATTGCCCTGGAAGATAGAGAAAAGACCCCATTCACTTATCCCTATGGGATCTTTGCCTTCAGAGGATGCCCTTTGGATTATGCAATCCCCCCGCCACATTTCAAAGGTGCATGATGGCCATATTCACTGACATGGTCGAGTATATCATGGAGGTGTTCATGGATGATTTCTCAGTGGTGGGAAATCCATTCGATGAGTGCCTAGCAAATCTGACCCGAGTGCTGAAGCGGTGTATTGAGACGAACCTTGTGCTTAATTGGGAGAAGTGTCATTTCATGGTACAAGAGGGGATAATCTTGGGCCACTTGGTGTAGAGCAAAGGAATTGAGGTGGATCGTGCCAAAGTAGATGTGATTGCAAATCTTCCACCTCCCATATCGGTTAAAGCGACAAGGAGCTTCCTTGGGCATATCGAGTTCTACCGGCGATTCATCAGAGACTTTTCCAAAATAGCCAACCCCCTATGTATGTTGCTCGAAAAAGATAACCCCTTTTTTGTTTTCTAATGATTGTAGGATGGCTTTTGAGGAGTTGAAAAAGAGGCTAGTGACGACCCCAATCATTGTTGCTCCTGACTGGGAGCAACCATTCGAGCTCATGTGTGATTCCACTGACTACACAGTGGGAGCGGTGTTAGGATAGCAAAAGGAAAAGTAATGCACCTGATATACGCGAGTAGGACATTGAGTAGAGCTCAACTGAACTACACGGTGACCGAAAAAGAGATGCTGGCAGTAGTGTTCTCCTTTGACAAGTTCAGATCATACCTGATCGGCTCAAAGGTGATTGTTTATACTACGCTGCCCTCAGGTATTTGATTAAGAAGAAAGAATCCAAGTTGCGCCTAATTCGTTGGGTGCTGCTACTGTAAGAATTCAATCTAGAGATTCGTGACCGCAAGGGCACGGAGAACCAAGTCGCGGACCATCTGTCGCGACTTAAAGGTGCTGAAAATGCAGTGGAAGCAGAGGATATTCTGGAAACCTTTCCAAATGAGCAGCTACTCGCCACGATCATGGAGGAGGTTCCATGGTATGCAGACATTGCAAATTACCTGTCAAGTGGTATTGAGCCCTATGAACTCTCATTTGTCCAAAAGAAAAAGTTTTATCGTGATTGCCGCAATTATTATTGGGATGAACCTCACCTGTTTAGAATTTGTATTGACAATATGATTTGGAGGTTTGTCCCCGATATATAACAATTTTCTATTTTGCAGGCGTGTCACGCATAAGCATATGGAGGGCATTTTGGAGGAGTTCGAATAGCAGCCAAAGTTCTGGAGGCCGGATTCTACTGGCCAACTGTGTTCAAAGATGCCCACCAATGGGTGAAGGGATGCGATGAGTGTCAACGGACGGGGAACATATCACGTTTCCACGAGATTCCCATGAACCCAATCCAAGAGGTCGAGGTGTTTGATGTATGGGGAATTGACTTTATTGGTCCCTTCGTTAGCTCTTACGAAAATAAGTACATACTTGTTGATGTAGACTATGTGTCCAAATGGGTGGAAGCTGCAGCACTCCCCACCAATGACGCAAGGGTGGTATAGGGATTCTTGAAGAAAAACATATTCACCCATTTTGGGATTCCAAGGGCCATCATCAGTGACGGAGGCACTCACTTCTGCAACCGTGCCTTCGAAAAGATGTTAGCTAAGTACAATGTGCGCCACAAGGTGGAAACCCCTTATCACCCTCAAACGAGTGGGCAGGTTGAGGTGTCAAATCGAGAAATCAAGAGTGTGCTGACTAAAACGGTGAACACCACAAGAACTGATTGGGCAAAAAAGCTTGATGACGCACTCTGGGCATACAGAACTGCATTCAAAATGCCAATTGGTATGTCTCCATACAAGTTGGTGTTCGGAAAGGCCTGTCACCTGCCGGTAGAACTGGAACATCGAGCTTGGTGGGCACTGAAATAGTTAAACATGGATCTTGATGCTGCAGGCACAAGTCGAGTCACTGAACTGCATGAGTTGGATGAATTCAGATATCTTGCCTTTGAAAGCACGAGGCTGTATAAAGAGATAATGAAGAGGTTACACGATAAGAACATTGTGGACCGAAACTTCAAACCCAGATAAATGATTCTGCTCTATAACTCAAGATTGAGACTTTTTTCGCGTAAACTCAAGTCCCGATGATCTGGACCATTTCGTGTGGTCGAAGTATTTCCCTCAGGTGCTGTAGAGATTGCTTCTGAAAAAGGTGCCCACACCTTCAGAGTTAATGGGCGGAGATTGAAACCGTATGTGGGGATGGACGAGAACAAGGAAGTGTCTGTGGTGCTTCTTGATGAACCTCAGAGGTCGAGCGAGCCTTAAATGCGCTCATTCTGTGTTGTGCCGCGACGTTAAATCAGGCGCTTCATGGGAGGCAACACATTGACTTGTTGTAATTGTCGTGCCACGACATTAACTAAGGCGTTGGTTAGGAGTCAACCCAATGTATAGTATTTGTAGAGTAGGTGATGAATAGTTGAATTGTTGTAAGTACTAACATATGCAGGTGTGCGCAGGCGAAGGGTGGACTCAAGCCAGCCCAAGGAAAAATTCAGAAAAATAAAGTGTGGTGAGGCCTGGACTAGCGTGACCCCGCTACTGAGCATGCTAGTGGTCGCGCTAATGGCCTTTTGTTCTGCCTCAAGTTATCGCCACTAGTGCGGGCGCGCTAGTGGCCGCGCTAATGGCCTTTTTTTCTGCCTCATTTAACTGCCACTAGCGTGGCCACTCTATGAGCGCGCTAGTGACCGCGCTAATGGCTTTTTGTTCTGCCTCGTTCAACCCCCACTAGCGCGGTCGCGCTATGAGCGTGCTAGTGACCGTGCTAGTCCCGTCGCGATCAGGTAAGTTTTTTTTTAAAATTTTTTAATTTTACCCAAAACATAACCCAACCCCCCGCGCACATCCGTCCACTTACCCCACTCTCCTAAAACTTTTCTTCCTCTCAAACCCTTCTTCTTCCTTGTCCAAAACAAAGAAGAAAAAAAGGAACACTTTTCCCCTCTAAAGCTCAAGCACTCATACACACCTCAGGTTCTTCTTCCACCAACACCCAGCCCTCCCCTACACTTATCACTCCTTGCACACCACAGGTATGTGTCTTCTTCTACAGTTTTTTTTCTTTATTTTTCGTTTTTAATTTGGTAGTTTTTCTTTTTTTTCCTCTGTTAAAAGTTGTAGCTTTTTCTTCTTATTTAGTAGAAATACTTGGTAGTGTATGATTCATACTGGTGGATGATGGGATTTGGGGTGTGGTATGTCTTGATTTAATTGGGGTGATGTTTGGGAAATTGTGGTGGAAGTTGGGGCTTCAACTTGTTAAATGGGGGCTCCGGTAAATAATGCCCACCATGTGTTTGTGTAAATGCCTCTATGAAGGACAGTTATTGTGACCAATTATAAGGTGAAGTCTGAGTAACCACATTGGGTCACCTCGTTGGTGCTAATTCATGATGTGCTTTTTGTAGGTACAATGGCACCCCGAAAGCGTCAAGCCACCGGCTCCTCCTCAGACAGACAAGCAGGTTCTTCCTCCGGAAGGCCACGGAGGTCCATTGACACTCGGCCCTTCAAAAGAAATAAATTTGTATCCGCTAAGGCCCAGGATAGGTTTGCGGCAAAGGAATCAAAGGCAGCCATGCCTGAACGTGGCATAGACATGAACTCACTCCGGCGTTACTGCCAAAGAATGTATAATGAGTTGATGCGGAGGATACTAGATGTGTTCTTTGAGGAGCCCGATGAGGCTAATGCCATGATAGTGAGGGAGTTTTATGCGAACTGCCCAGAACACAACAATCATGTGGTAACAGTGAGGAAGAAGCAGGTAAACTCATTCGTGGAGGCCATTCGGACGTTTTATCGGTTTCCAGGCCCCGTGGATATGTACGAGGGCAGCTATGAGGCATATGGCCAGTGCTATACTCGGTGCGAAACGTTCTTCCCAACCATTTGTGTCATGAATGCAGATATAAAGTGGTACAAGTATGGGCAGAAGTTTCACTCTTCAGCCCTCACCTTTAAGGCTAAATGTTGGTTTTACCTGATTAACAACCGCCTACTCCCACTCGGAGGTGAACATTCCTCGCGGCTGTTTGATCTGGTGCTTCATGACAGGCCGCGAATTTGAAGTGGCCAGGCTTATGCATGAGGAGATATTCGTCCACTGTAAGTGCAGAGGTATGATTTCTTACTCCCATCTCTGGTCACCAGATTGTTCGTTGCAGCTAGAGTACCAGTAAACTTGGCGGTGGATGGCAGAGTGCCAATGGTGTACCCCTTCAGAGCTGATAGGGTCACTATTGGAAAGGAAGCAATGGCCGTTGATGATGAGGAGGAGGAGACTGAGTCGGATGAGGAATATGAGGAGGAAGAGCAACAAAATGTGGAGGAAAAGCAAGAACATATGGAGGAGGATCAGCCCACTCAGGCACAGGCTGCTGATGTGGAGGGCCCGTCTAGGGCCCGTCGGAGTTATAGGCTAGACCACCTGGAGCAGGACATGGTGGAACTACGCACTTTGGTCACAGACCTGGGTGCGCAAGTTGATGCCGTAGCTACCCAACAGAAGAAATCTGAAAAGAAACTCATAGGCTGGCTCCGAGCCCTGGGTCGCGCTTGCCATCTGGACCCAGGGACAGTCTCCGACCATGACTGAGCTTTTAGGGAAGTCCCCTTACCTCTCTGTTTATTTTGATTTCCATGGGGACATGTCCTCATATTAAGTGTGAGGTGGGGGAAGGATTCCCTTGTACATGTATATATGTAGATCAAAAAGATGGGTAGTTGTTTTCTTTATTTTTCTTGTGAGTTATCATAATGGTTAGTTGTTTTCATTATTTTCTTTTGAGTTGTTTTTGCTTCTGTATACGGCTCAAATTGGAGATCCCAATTTTATGATCATTATGACATTCCATAGCCCGTATTCAGAGGGCTCGAAGCAGAGTTCGAGGTTTGACATCGAGGAAGCATATCGAGGATTCTCCATGCTCGGTCTCAGGCCGGTATAAATCGATGACCATCATGGAAAAGCGGGAAATTCCCAAAAGGCACGTGGTTAAAGATAACCAAGTCCGCAAGAATAGTACAAGTCCGTACTGTGACATTAAATAGTTGTACAAGCTGCATTTCTTTGTAATAATTACACATGTACTATGTTGGGATTCCCCCTCTTATATAAAGGGGGACCTTGTCATCTTGTAATTTATATGATATTCAATACAAGAACAAGAACATTCTCTGCTCTCTAACTCAAACATTCTATACAATTGTTCCATTGATTTATTGCTTTCAATTCATCGTGTTCATTGATTGTTCTTCACTTATTGCTCATTGTTGATCATAAATAGGTGATAATAGGCTAAATTCACGTAGTTTAGTGCATATTTGTACTCTAACTTAATGATGCTTCACTATCTTAGGAATGTGAAATGATGTTAAAATTGCTCTAATTGTTGATTTTATGTTTCGCAGGAGAAAAATGCACTTATGAGGACCTAGGATGGTGTTTGGAGCCAAATTGAAGAAGAAAGGCCCTTGGAGTATTTAACGTGTGAAAAGAAGGAAGAAAATTGCTGGGACAGATTACAAGTCCACTAGCGCGGTCTTAGTGCAGTCTTAGCGCGGTCTTAGCGCGACCGCGCTAGTCCAACGATCCCCAGGCAGAATGTTTAGCCATTAGCGCGCCCAATAGCGCAATGACTAGCGCGGGCGCGCTAGTCTAGTCGAACACGTTATTTTTCAGGGGAAAACTTGGAAGCTTGGGACAATTCCACTTAACCTATATAAGGTTCAACTCGCCCAAAAGAGAGAAGTAATCAGGTTTAGAGTCTTGTTCAAGAAAAGCAAAGGCAAGAGGCAAGGAGGGCAATTGGGAATCAAATCTCATCTCTCTTCCTTGTATTTTTGTCATTATTGATGAATTCTTCTATTGTTATTTTCAGTAGAATTATGAGTAGCTAATCTATTTAGTCTAAGGTTTTGGTGGAACCCGTTGAGGATGAACATCTTGTTATATTAATATAGTTTGCTTGGTTTCAATCTCTATTTGTTCAACTAAGTTCTTATTGTAGTTGATTGAAGGGCCCTCAATTAGCTGTGCCTATTTGGTATGTATCTGCTCGGGAGAGAGTGCATATTTAGGTAGTTGTTGAACAACACCACTCCCAAAGTATAGGAGGGATCCATAACCGAGGGTTTAAAGGTTGGATTAGGGATAATGATACCTTGGGTGCAATCTAAAGTGAGCTATAATAAAAAGCAAGCTAGCGTAGCTCGGGAGAGTGCGTCTAGTAAATTATCGTAATTACTCACGGTAGCAAGAGTGCTCATGATTGATAGAGATAATTAGGCCAAACAATAGGAAATATACAATATGGTATTTCATCAGCGGGGGAAACCATAACCTTAGATCCTTCTCGCATTTGTTTACAACTCAGTATTAATTATCTTTTAGTCTACTTAATTTCATTCAGTTTAGTTAGTAAAAGTACCAACAAATTGTTATTCTTAATTTGGGAAGTTGATTACGAAGAATCGAGTGAGTCTAACAACTATAATTGATAGGTTAATTCCATGTGCGATTCGACTCTAGGCGAAATACTCAGACTATATTTGCAACGTCCGCTTAGTCTTCTTATAAGACATAGTGGAGCGTGATCAGGCCAACTTCGAGGCCCTCAATATTGTTATATCTTCATTGACCACCCTCTGTCAAGCACTCGAGTTCGACCTCGAGGCCCTATTGTGACCAGCTCGAGACCCCGTCTTTCAATAGCTCGGTCTGCATATCACTATTTTTCTTTGTTATTATCACACTTTCTTTACTTATATTTATCATTTATTGCCTAAAAACTAGTATTAAAACAGATCACATATTTTTAGAACCACAAAATCAAATATAATTATAATTACCATTTTTACGGTAAACAGACTGGTTGTTGGCTACTGGATATGTGAGCGACTAGTGTTTTTGTTGCACAAGTAAATAGGTATGAAAACTTAAGCATAACTATTTTTTTGGACGAAGACAGTATAATGATGGTACAGAAATAATCTCTATAGTGTACATTTAGCCAATTAATCAGTTTTAACTCCTTGCCTTTACACTCTACTCAAGGAGGTTATAGTGCAAATCAAAAGGTGATTTGAAACTAGTTATTTATTTCTTGGGCCATATAGTAATCTGCTTTGGACTATTAGGTTGGTGAAACTATTTATTATTTATTTTATGTATGTGATTAATGTGTATATAGCTTGTTAGTCACCAAAGTTTCCAAACTAGATTGTTTAAAGTATTCACATACATAAAATCTTATGATCTCTATTTTGTGAGTGCACTTATGTTATATAGTTTATTAGTCACCAAAGTGGCCAAACTAGTTTGTTTATGAAAATATGCTTACATAAAATTATAGTTTATCCATGAAATTAATGAAATGCCTATAATTAAAAATTAGTGGATAAATTAATTTTCGCTATTGCTAGAACTTAAGGATTTACCCAAAGGTGAATCAATTATTCTATGAATAGTATATATGATGAGGTAAATTAATATTCTTAGTCAAATATATATTGTTTGTCCAAATATGGCATATATATTTGGTTAGAAATATTTAATTACCTATTAAAGACTAAATGACATTTAAATTATGATAGTGTGTCGTAGTATTTACCCAAAGGAGAATTTCGATATGCTTTAACTGTTTTGTTGAATCCATATTGATTTGTGAGCATGTATTATCTATTTTGCAGCTATTCCTTTTCATTCGCATGCTTCGTCTGTTACTGTGTTCAACGGATTAAACCTCTCTGAATGGCGTGAACAAGTCCAGTTCCACTTAGATGTGATGGATCTTGACTTGGCTCTGATGAATGATAAGCCCGATGCCATTACTGATTCGAGCAGTGTGGATGAGAAGTCTTTCCATAAAGCATGGGAACTCTCTAACACGCTAAGCCTTATGTTTCTGCGAATGAATATTGCCAACAACATTAAGAGTATTATTCCACAAACAGAAAGTGCCAGGTAATACCTGACGTTTGTGGAAGAACGTTTTCGTTCTGCAGATAAGTCTCTCGCTGGTACACTAATGGCTGAACTCACGACCGTGAATTTTGATGGGTCACGTAGTATGCAAAACCATATCATCGAGATGACTAACATTGCAGCAAGACTTCAGACCTTGGGGATGAAAGTGGATGACTTTCTTGGTTCAGTTTATTCTGAACTCATTGCCTCCTTAGTATGGACCTTTCCAAATTAACTATGACATTATTAAGGATAAGTGGAATGTTAGTGAATTGTCCAGCATGCTCACTCGGGAGGAGTTGAGACTTAAGAAACAACGGAGTCATTCAATTAACCTCATAGGTCACGGAGCTGGTAAAGGACTTAAAGTGAAAGCCAACAAGTTCAAGAAGAAGAAAGCACTTGCTAAAGCACCACATGATGCTAAAGAACATAAGGCAGATACGTGTCGTTTCTGTAATAAGGAAGGACACTATCAGAAAGATTGCCTGAGACGTAAAGCTTGGTTAGAAAAGAAAGGTACATTTAGTGCTTTTGTATGTTTCGAATCAAATTTAGTAAAAGTTCCTAATAATACTTAGTGGCTTGATTCTGGTGCAACTGCTCATGTATCTACTACGTTGCAGGGATTCCTTACGATCCAAACTACAAATCCAAATAAGGATTTCTTGTTCATGGAAAATCGTATGAAGGCTCCAATTGAAGGCATAGGGACCCATCGTTTGATCATGGAGACTGGACATCACCTTGAGCTATTACAGACTCTTTATGTACCTTCAGTTTCTAGGAATTTGATTTCTCTTTCAAGACTTGATGTTTCTGGATTTGATTTAAAGTTTGGAAATGGATGTTTTAATTTATATAAGAATGCTATCTTTTATGGTTCTGGTTTTCTTAGTGATGGTTTATATAAATTGAAACTCGATATTGGTTTTTCTGAATCCCTTCTTAATGTTCAACATAATGTTGGAATTAAACGTAGTTCACTAGATGAATGTTCTACTTACTTGTGGCATAGACGTTTGGGTCATATATCGAAAGAAAGGTTAGAAAGAATAGTAAAGAATGAGATTCTTCTGAATCTAAATTTTACTGATCTTACTATATGTTTGGATTGCATTAAGGGAAAGCAAACCAAGCATAGTAAGAAAGGTGCCACAAGAAGCACTCAACTTCTTGAAATTATACACACCGATATTTGTGGACCCTTCGATGTTCCATCTTTTGGTGGAGAGAAATATTTTATCACTTTTATCGATGATTTTTCACGTTATGGATACATCTATTTGTTGAAAGAAATATCTCAAGCAACAGATGCTCTCAAGGTGTTTGTTAATGAGGTTGAAAGGTAATTAGATAAAAAGGTGAAAATTATTAGGTCAGATAGAGTTGGTGGATATTATGGAAAATATAATGAATCAGGACAATGTCCGGGTCCATTTGAAAAGTTCCTCGAGGAACGTGGCATATGTGCACAGTATGCTATGCCAGGAACACCTCAACAAAATGGTGTTGCAGAAAGGCGTAATCGAACTCTTATGGATATGGTTAGAAGCATGATGAGTAATTCCTCATTATCCAAATCATTGTGGATGTATGCTCTTAAAACCACTGTATATTTATTAAACAGGGTTCCTAGTAAGGCAGTTCCAAATATCCCTTTTGAACTGTGGACAGGAAGAAAACCTAGTTTAAGGCACCTGCATGTTTGGGTTGCCCAGAGGAAGCTAGAGTTTATAATCCACAAGAAAAGAAATTAGATTCTTGAACAGTAAGTGGTTACTTTATTGGTTACTCAGAGAAATCTAAAGGGTATGTGTTTTACTGTCCAAACCATAGTTCGAGAACTGTCGAAACCGGTAATGCAAGATTCATTGAGAATGGTGAAGTTAGTGCGAATGTTGAAAAGAAAAGTGTGGAAATAAAATAGGTGAGGGTCAATAATCTATTATCCACGAAAGTGCGTACTTCCACATAAATACCAATTATTGCTCAAGTTGTTGAAGAACACTTTGACAACACCGAGCAACATTTGGATGAAACACTTCATAAAGAAACTAACTCACAAATATCTGACACATATGAACCACAAGAAATGCCATTAAGAAAATCTCAAAGATTTAGAAAATCGGCTATTTCGGATGATTACATGGTTTATTTGAAAGAGTCAGATTTTGACATTGGTCTTAATAAGGATCCGGTTTCATTTTCACAAGCCATAGAAAGTAATGAGTCTGAAAAATGGATTGATGCCATGAAGGAAGAGCTAAAATGCATGGAATATAATAAAGTTTGGGATCTCGTTGAATTGCTAGAAAGTTCTAAAAGAATCGGGTGTAGATGGGTCTTTAAGACCAAATGCGATTCAAATGGCACTATTGAACGATATAAAGCCAGACTTGTTGCCAAGGGTTATACTCAGAAAGGAGGCATTGATTATAAAGAGACCTTTTCACCGGTATTGAAGAAAGACTCGTTAGGAATTATTATGGCTTTGGTGGCTCATTATGATTTAGAGTTACACCAAATGGATGTGAAAACTGACTTTCTTAATGGAGATCTCGAGGAGGAAGTTTATATGGACCAACCAGAGGGTTTCGAAACTAAAGGAAAAGGTCAAATGGTGTGTAAGCTGAAGAAGTCAATATATGGACTTAAACAAGCCTCACGACAATGGTATATAAAGTTTAATGATACCATAACATCTTTTGTATTTGTGGAAAATACCGTTGATCGGTGTATATACCAAAAGATCAGTGGGAGCAAGTTTATATTTTTAGTCCTATATGTTGATGATATTCTACTTGCTGCTAATGATTTAGGCATATTGCGTGAGACTAAAGATTTTCTCTCTAAGAATTTTGAAATGAAAGATATGGGTGAGGCATCCTATGTGATAGGAATAGAAATATCCCGTGATAGATCACAAGGATTATTGGAATTGTCTCAGAAAGGCTATATCAAAATAATTCTAGAGAAATTTAATATGAATAATCGTTAGGCAGGAATTTTTCCAATTCAAAAAAGGGACAAATTTAGTCTCATGCAATGCCCTTAGAATGATGTAGAACGAAAAGAAATGGAATCAATTCCTTACTCTTCTATTGTTGGCAGTCTGATGTATGCTCAGACCTGCACAAGATCGGATATTAGTTTTGTGGTCGGAATGCAAGGAAAATATCAGAGTAACCCAGGAATTGATCACTAGAAAGCTGCAAAGAAAGTTTTGAGGTACCTGAAAGGAACGGAAGATTACATGTTCATGTATAGGAGATCCAAGCATTTGGAAGTTGTTGGATACTCGGATTCAGATTTCGCTGGATGTATTGACACTAGAAAATCCACGTTTGGTTATTTGTTCCAATGAGCTGAAGGAGAAATATCATGGAAGAGTGCCAAACAGTCTGTCATTACTACATCCACAATGGAAGCAGAATTTGTGGCATGTTTTGAAGCCACAATTCATGCATTATGGCTGCGAAACTTTATTTCAGGACTTGGAGTTGTCGACACCATTACCAAGCCACTGAAAATTTACTGTGATAATTCTGCAACAATATTCTTCTCCAAGAACGATAAGTACTCCAAAGGTGTCAAACATATGGAATTGAAGTACTTTACCGTCAAGGAGGAAGTTCAGAAACAAAGAGTGTCACTTGAGCATATCAAAACTGATCTCATGATTGCAGATCCGTTAAGGAAAGGTTTACAGCCAAAGATATTTAAAGAACATGTACATATAATGGGTCTTGGTTGTATTTATGATTGATGTATTTATTATCTTTTGACACTCTAAGCTCATTTATATGTTTCTGATATACATTAATGATTCATGTTTCTCATAATGGTGTACACATTATTGTTTTGAGATGTTACAGGATAAGTCTCAATGAGACATTATTGTGAACCATAATATTTTTTAGTTTATGGACCTGATATGATGAGTTGCTAATTTTGTAGTATATGAAAGGGAGTATGCAGACAAATTATATATATAACCGCCATAACTCATATTTAGTAGTTTATCGCATTATGGTATTTATGATGGACGTTGTAGAAGAGATTTGTTTATGCGCAACTAATGTTTATATTATTAAATATTAATATGATGTGATTATTGGGCCAAGAGGGAGAATGTAAGTTATTTTTCCTACCTGTATGTGGCCCAATAGGTTTAAGGCCCATAATTAATATTTAATTATGATCAAATCTCATCCGTCCAATCGGTTACTTGATGGATGTACCAGATTAAATGAAAACCTGTATAAATTGGTCCTCTCCCCACTCATTAGGGTTATCGTATTTTATTTTTCTTTCTCCTATCACTGAAGGCGGCGGTAAAGTAAAGCTAGGGCAAGGGGCGAGAAACCTATTTACCAATTAACGCTTCCGCTTCAGGTACGTTTTCTATGACGATTATGTGTAAGATTATCATGTTCAAGATCCTGGTATGAATTAAAGTTTATGTCTAACATTACAAAGAGTTTCCTACACAATGCTTCTAAGTAAGCTAAGTAGGAATTACAAATAAGAAATTTGACAAAGGTACAACTCAACTAAGGACATATAATAACTTGATATGGAAAACTGATCCCTAGCAGTGTTGTTCTTTGTTCTTGATGCACTTTAGAATCGTTTGTTGGATGATCAATCACTGTGAGAGTGCTTGAGTAAATTCTCTAAGTGTTCAAGTGATGTTTTGTCTTTGGTTTAATGTTAATATAACATTGATGACATCACTTGAATGATGTAAGCAACTTGAGTACCAGATCCTTCCCAGTGGAGTTGACTATTATTGTGTTGTACTGTTGCAGGCAGCCACTTTCCAGCTGTTGGAGAGTTGACTAGTACGATCACCAGGGGGAACTGATGTCCATATGTTCCCCTTGTTGATTCTTTAACTTTTGAAAGACTGACGAACATCTCCAGCTTAAGTCTAGTCATTTCCATATGCTTGAGAATGTGTACCAGATGTGTATCAGGTTGCTTATCTGGTTCTTGACATTAAGTTTGTTAGATCATCAAAACATAAAACAAGGTACTTATAACCTATCAAAGTGGCCTGATATATGTATTTGATTAAAATAATCCAATCCCAACACATTAAAGACCATTTTGATCATTTTCTATAAAAATGACAAACATTGGGTAATGTGCTTATTATATGAGCATTGAGCACGTTACGAATGACGAATCAAATGAACATTGCATATCTGCATGGGTAAAGGAATATTGTGTCGCTTAGGTAAAGTGACTAGCAATATTGCACAGCGAAGAGAGATAAGTTAGCTTTTGTTTTAACATACACCATTCTGGCATTTTTCCTTTCTCTTTCAAATATCGGATATATGTAAACTTTTTTATCCTGTCCAGTGCTTGGCAGAGCTAAGGGGGCTTCAATCCTTACTCTTTATCCCCATCTTCGCCCAGGCTAACGGGGCCTTACTTATTCAGGGGGGGCCTCGAAAAGCACTGTTGAGAGGAAGATCCTTGGCCCCTCTTCATTCTCTACAAGGTTCCAAACATTTCTTCAACATAGGTGACAACGAGCCAGGCAGAGATGGAAGAGATCAAACATGGGAATAAGAAGCAAGCTCGCCTTCCTTTTTGATCATTTTGATAGAGGGGGATGAAGAAAGTGGACAAAACAGACTCGCATTTCTCATCGAACAAATACAGGAAAAGAATCATATTGAAAACGCTCCTAACCCAACCCCTTCCTTCGTAGAGCCCGTGTATTGTAAGTGATCCGAACCTGCCAGGAGCGAGCCTCCCATAGAGGCAAGTGAAGTTGGTGAACCGTATGATGGGCAACTATCTCCTGCGGTTCAGAGAGGACTCAGCTGTTAGTTAGTACCCCCTTGGTTTCGGGGTGGACCTTTTCACTCTATTTTATTATATATGCTTAGCGAAAAGAATGAAGTTGGCCTTATGTGTAATAGGACTCTCAGTTACTGCGCGCGATCGTATACTGAGGTGGTCCCCGCCGGTTGTTTTTAGTAACTCAACATGGAGAAGATGGCTCTTACAGCAATGTAAACTTTGTCATTCACCCTTCAAGTTTACTTTATTGGAGGTTGTGTAAAACTTGAAGGTTCACTAACAAAGTCATATCCCTGCAGCAATTAGAGCCATCCGATATTTGAAAGAGCGAGAATGGAAAGTGTATCTAAAAGAAATTAGTGATTCGTCTCTTTGTAGGTGGCAAGTATTTATAATCGCCCATTACCTCTCTTGGCTGCGCAATATTGCTAGTGACTTTAGCAGGAGTACCAATATAGATTTTATAGCTAGCACACAGTTAACATGCAACACCTCTTTTATCTTTTATATATATATATACACAAACACACACTTCGGTGACTTTAGCAAGAGAGGTGGTTGTTGCAGGAGTTTTGGTAGCAAGGCTACTTCGCATGAGGGAGGTTGATTCATATTTGATGCCATTTCAGCTCTTTAAAATAACAAAGTAAGCTAAGTTTTTAACAAAACAAAAAAAAAAAACTTGTGGGCTATCAAATACGTTAAATGATTGTTCGTCTCTTTTTAACTCATAGGATGACAAGTCACTGATTGCATCTCTCTGAGATGGGGAGGAATGGGAGCTAAAACTGACTATTGTTTATTCTAAGGGTACAACTGTTAAACGGCAACGGGCCCATATTGCCCATGAAACTATATACAAAATGGTACAAGGATTAGAAGTTAGCCACCCAAAACGTGAGGGTACAAACATCAAGAGTAGGAGTACTCAAAAAGTTAATGTCCTGAGCTAAATTCGCCGTAAAAAATTGCACATTTTATTGCCAAACTCACCACAATATTCCAATAAATATGCTCTCATCTTACGAGTATCCTAAAGGATTGTACAACCAGAAGCCGCTCTTTGGACTAATCTATTTTTCTGTTTCCCTTGCCTATTGTACAACCAGAATCATTCTGCTTAAAAATTGTTAACACAACTTATTACAAAAGAATTGCGATCTTCCAGGCTCTGCTCCAATGGGAGATCAGGCCGAGAGAATGAGTTGGAAAAAATCAATGCATCTACGCTCTAAATTATATTAAAAAAAAATCCAGATTTACCATCTCTTGACTGTTAGTTGCTTTCACTATTTCAAGGACATCCAATAAAATTGGACAATACTTGCTTTCACAATGTCAAGGCTTTCTGAAGTTGCAAAAGCCACACTGCTATATGCATTGCGCAAAGTCGACCTTCCAACAAAATCTTCTGTACCCAAAAATTGATCCAAGATAACAACGACCTCTTTTGCGACAGCATAGACTCAAGTACGGCTTCAGATGAAACCCTTCCAATGATCAAGAATGACTCAAGAGAAGGCCCCTGAACCTGTTGATAAAGCATGAGAGAAATATCAGTTGATAATTCCTTAAGTCAGGTTAGAGAAGGGAAGAAGAAGAATTAACCTAAATAGCCGCTCACTCAACCGCTTCAAAAATAGCCGGGGGATGTATAATATATGTATAATCCATGTATTATATGCGTATAACCATGTACAATCAGTGTATAATCCATATGTACCGGCTAAAAAGAGTAAACAGCGAATTCGGCCGGCTATTTATGTAAAGATCCCGAAGAAGAATTCACAAGATGCTTCATATAACAGACGGATCAACAAGCACGGGAACGGAACAAACTCTTACAAGAGAGGACAAACAATTTGGGAATACGTTCATTTATTAGTTTCTTTAAAACCAGCTTTTTGGTAGTTCTAGTTATGAGGACATTGCAACTAATATGACTGATATATTTCTAAGATGCAATTACAATGAGACCTTTGGAAGACAAGGGAGGTATTGCCTAGTGGTTATGATCTATTAATCTTCCACCTCTAAGGTGGGGATTTCGAGTCACCAAGGAACAAGGTGGAAACATGCCACTATTGGGCTCACAGTTTTGGGTAATGGACTTTACCATATCAAAATAAGAGAATAAAAGAAAAATAAACCTTTTGGAGAAGGGATGAAAGTTTTTTCTTCAATTTGCTGTCTCAGGAAGGTTGACAGTTAACTAAATAAGCATCGAGAAGCATTGAATTTCTTATTTCAAATAAGTTGGTTTATGAATCCGACAAAATAAGGTTCTCAGAGTTCGTATGATTTTCATTCTCGTCTAACCATATTAATAACAGCAAAAATAAACCCGTACCAATGACCCGTTAACTGCTCGTAAGCAGTCATTTGTCTTGAGCATTAGAAGAATAACCCGAGGCAATCTCCTCAATAGTTCAGTGATTTGCGGAAAATATTGAGAAGCATACATCTGCGGAACAACAGAAATAGTTGACAAAAGCAAATGAAATTAGAGAGATTCAGATCTTCAGTGACAGCAGGCATACTAGGAAATATTAAATAATAAGAGAATACTTAGTGTTTTACATGGTAAATAAGACTTCTCTGTCACAAATCATTTTCTCTTCCCATCTTTATTTCAACATAGACCCAAAAAAGGAGGAGCACAGGCAGGAAGAAGTTACAGGAGTTAAGGTAAATGCACTACAATTTTCACACAAGCATTACATGATACACTACTATAATGTTATGTTTGCCCCACAAAATACAGCTAAAGCAAATGAATCAGTCTGCATGAAAGGAATATCTCTGGAACCCATTTTACTTACCGGCTTTATTGAAAATATTCCATGCAGACAATCCAGAAAAAATAAAAAAAGGAATCAAGGAAAATATTGCATTGCTATATAATAAAGCTAGGCCACCAAAGCTAAGGAGAAATAAGAACTCATCCTAGATTCAGAGAGTGCTTATTTTATTTTCTCCCTGAATCTAGGGCGAGATTCTTAGGAGATTCATAATCTTAACTAGCTCCATACTGATAGAATAAGTCACCTGCAGTTCTGAACGGTCACTGTCCGTGCCTTTGACAACAAGATGATCAACTGAAGGATCTATCACTTTATTCCATGGCCTCATTGTGAGAATCCCAGCAAACAATGCGTAAAGATCGTCTCCAGCACCCAGCTTTACACAATTTTCCTTTATTCCATTGGCATCAGAATATACCAAAGCCTGCAGTAAATGCCAAATTGTAATGTTAATAGAACGAGTAAACCAACGGCTGTATGTACAACTTATCAAGGATATGCAATTCACCTTCCACAGTGAAGCATAGTTTATTCTGGTGTTGTTATCAAGTTCTTTGTATAACCCATGGTCCAAAAGTATCAACTGGGGTTTTCTCCTCCCTGTGCAAGATGGATAAATAATGAGAGAAAGAAACTACATCTTCATTGCTCAAAGCAGGCATTGAACTTTTTTTGGCGACCATTAAAGCTCATCTCAGGACTGATTAAAAGAGTGGAAAGACTATTAGAACGCGCAACTGGAGAGTGGATTCTGAAGAACCACCTTGCCCATTCCTGAGCAAAAGGAGATTTTTGGATCCTAAATTGGAACTACTCCTAACCCGAACACTTTCAGGATGAGGGACAAGGAAACACATGGCATACATGCATGAAAATACGCATTTTTATGAGATCTCAAAGGGTTTCACAGTAGGGCTGTGCACGGATCGGATTGGATCGGATTTAGCATATTTCGGATTCGGATTTCGGAT
>MDKI01288924.1:0-48241 GCA_005239505.1 Nicotiana paniculata
TACTACGGGCACCTGTAGGGATTAGTGTGTGAGACCGCGATCCACAAACTGACGCATGGGACTTACCCTTTACTTGGGAATAGAGAGAGGAAACATAGCATGTCACAAAAGCGAGGCAAGGGTTGGAACCCTATTGCGAGAGGGACGCCTCGCGAGCCGGGCTTTTAGAGATGAGGCCTTTTGGCGAAGCCAAGTCAATTTCGGGCCACCAAACCCTGCAACTGATGAGAAGGCCCTATGGAGTAAAGGGAAGCGTGTACGTTGTCACACTCCCTGCCTTCCAAAGGTGCCTAGAGGACGGGCCAGACGCAGCAGAGCGACGACCGGGGAGCGGGTTCCCCACTGGAAGGGGGACAGGAGACGGCCATCTCAAGGCACATCACGACCTACAGGCAACACCGGCGAGACCTGGGAAGGCAACCCGATTAGGTGTCAGAGGATCCATAGTACCTGCAGCCTCCTGGACTTCATATTCATCATTTTTGAAAGCGAGGGGAAGGGATCTCTTTTCTGCAACGAAAAAAAAATGGAGCAGATTTGACTCGGCACAACCTAACGATACATCCAATACCAATGATCTGTGCCTAGAATGCGTTGCTAGATCTCTGCTCTAGAAAGCTATACAGGCAACAACGAACGCGCTTTGACCCCGGGCTTCCCTTTCATTACTTCTTTTAGAAAAGATCATCAGAGAGGAGACAACCCGCTCAAAAGACCCCAATTTTCCGACCAAGACAATCAAAGATAGCCGGCGGGGGCGCGACTTATGTCCGTGGCCCTATGCCCGACCATGCCGAGGTGTGATACCAAGAGAGCCATCGCAACCACTGATCTACCCATTGGCCTAGAAGAGTGCGCTCCTCTATCTCTCGTTCACCATCGAACACCAGCTCGTCTGGAAAGAGCCCTATCTCCTTAGGCTTTAATTCCCTTCGAAAAAGAGAATCGATCATCTTCGCCTTCAAATAGGGATTGAGAGGTTTTCCCCTACCCAACCTGAATTCTAAGGGTAATCAATGTGAACCATAGGGTTTAGAAGCAGCCGCTTTCAGTCGTTCCCAACGTTTATATTGAGTAGACATCAAAGGGGAGAGAAGACGATAGCCTGCACCAGCTAAGCGTTGTAGAACAGACATTTAAATGCTGTATTTACCCGCTAACTGACACAAGGCAAGAGTGGATCGATAGGGTGTCTATGCCCTAAGAGATATCGGGGACAAATCAATTTGCATGTCCTTAGAAAAATCGAAATAGAAAATTGTAGATGTCTTCTTCTTTACTGAGGGAGTAGGTATGGCGCACACTTACTATTTCTATGAGTTCCCTTTGGCAGGTCAATTAGGCAAAGGATCAAATTCTCGCGATATCCGCACATAGTCCTGGTTGGAAGACAGGCGCCATCCTATGAGGCAGATTCGTTCCCCCAAAGTGGATGATTGCTCCTCTTTGGCAATCTATCCTGGCGGAGCCCTTTTCGACGGTTTTAGAGAGGGGAAATCCTTTTCTAGACCGACCAGTATCCGCGCAGGTGCTTTTGACCTTGACCGAGTCTTTTCTAGTACGGACCTGGCGGAGTGCTTACATGAGGGTATACCTGGCACGATTAACCGGAAATTGATGAAAGATTGGTCTGGAAGGATCCAAAACGTGATTAAGGCGTATGAGGCCTATACTGGTGAGATATGCGGCCCTAACTAGGATTATAAAATGCATTTCTTAAGGAAGGTGGAAAGAATTGATTCTCTCTCATGAGGAGTTCCAGCACGGTGTAGAGCTTAAAGAAAACACCAACCTCGCTACCTACCGTAGCTACACTGGCCCGACCATAGAAAAATGGCGCCCCCGGAGGAAGGCTGCGGTCCAGATGGCGGCAGCGGCTGCTGCCTACGCTAGGATGCATATGGACCCCATTATCCGTAATAATAAGTCTGACTATACCGACACCGACTCTGTTGTGCTTGGTCATCCACTCCCTGACGAGCTGATTTCTCCTTCTGTCTTAGGTAAGGGGAAGAAAGAAGATTGGGGAACTCGAAAATACCGGTGAATATGCCGATCATCTGTCTCGCCAGTGATGTCGGGGTGAAATATCTCCAAATGTTGTCGAATACCTGTCAAACTCATGTGACTGGCACCTGAGTATGCAGTCTCATCCTGTGGCCTGAAACCAGTGAACTTCTACAACATGTCCAAATAATGCCCACGTGTCATCTCTCTCATGCCCTGAGGCAGTGCAACGGGCAGCCCATATAAAACCTTCACGTCCTGCAGCGTGATGGTGGCCTCACCAATGGGCAGGTGGAATGTGTGTGTCTCTTGTCGCCACCGCTCTATTAGAGCCATGACCAAAGACCAGTCGAGCTGTAGCCACCCTTCTCCAAAATCCTATAGAAGCCCGTATCCTGCAGGCGTTGGACTACACGGGGATAGAGATCTCTGTCCTTCATAAAATCCCACATGTCGCCCACTCTCCTGGAACAGAGAGACTGGGCTAGTAAGTCTCCCTCCCATACGTGGGCGGACCTATGATCGCCCTGTAACACTAATAACTCATCGTAGAAAGGTCCGGGATGCATAGGCGACACGTCCATGTCGTCTATTGTAAATTAAAAAAACATTAATTGTATGCTTGTTTTGTAAATTAAATAATTAATTTTTATAGTTATACAATATTTAATTGGACAGAGTAATAATATATGGGTTCCAAGCTCGATATTTGAAGACCAGTAGCACCAAGCTATGCTGAATTCTTTGTGTGTCAATTTTATTATTGTACATATTAGTTTCATAATTTTATATGTTTGTTTGTAAATTAAATAAATAATTTTTATAATTATACAATATTTAATTGGACAGAGTATATATCTATGGGTTCCAGGCTCGATATTTGAGGCCTAGTAGCACCAAGCTATCCTGAATTCTTAGGTGTGTCAATTTTATTATTTTACATGTTAGTTTCATAATTTTGTATGTTTGTTTTGTAAATTAAATAAATAATTTTTATAAATTGGACAGAGTTTGTGTTTGATCTATCAGTATAAGAGATACTTAAACAACAAGGATACTACGCTAAAAGGCTCTACATTTTACTATGCTAAAAGAGCACTACATTACTAGTCTTTAAGCAAATAAATAATCTAAACTAGATAAAAACAACAAATACATTTTAATCACAAAAATTCATTTTTACTTTTTACATATTTTTTTAGAACTCTAATATAAAAAAAACTACTAGTTTAATCGCCAAAAAAACACAAAACAACATGGAAAAACATTCAAAACAACTAATATGCATTATTTATACGAGTTTCGACATAACTAAATCGAAATACATCGATTTATGTTTTTCGGAATGTTGATGAATTGAAAATTTGAGCCTGAAACAACCAAACCACAACAATAGAAAACTTGGCTAGGATGTGGGTCCTACAATCTTGTCTTTTTGTGTGACGAGTGGGGTCCATTCGAATATTTTTTGGAGAAAAATGGAGGGTGGGGGGACTGCTTCTGTTTTAAAGAAACGGGGGGAGGGCTGCTCGATCATGGGAAAGAAGGGAAGGGGAGGTGTTATTTATCTATGTATAACGCGGTATATAACAACGCTATACATATAATACTTTTACCTACCGCGCTATCTTATCAGCCTATGCATAACACGGTTTATAAGGGTGTTATATATGTATAACGCTCTTTTAAATAACGGTATACCTTAACGTTCAAAATATCCGTTAAGTTATAACTCTCTTTAAAAAAACGTTATACATATAAAGATAACTTTTTTTTTACACGCATTTTCTTTTTCTTTTTTTGTCGAAAAGAATCACAAATAGGTTCTGGATTGGTATTTTGACGCCCCACCCCCCACCCTCCCCAAAAAGCCGAAAGCATCCCTGTCCCATCGGACGTGATTTTTTGCTTTTATTCGATTCTTTCCCCTTTTTTTGTTTCCTTGATCTAATCACATACATAAAATTTTAAAAATTCTTTTTCCTGGATTAAGGCAAAGTTGAGTCAAACTTTTCCACAATCTGAGACAGACACAGGAGAGAGAGAGTGTGTATTTCGATGTAGTAAATAAAACACTTTCAGAGATATATTGATCTCCTCCGGCCGGTCGACACTTCATAATCTCGGTGACCGGCGTTCTCCGCAATTTCGAGCTGGCTTCCCATAACTGGAGACGCTTGTTCCCAGCCCGATCCAGAAGGGCGTCCTTGCCCGTTCTACAACTTGTGCCTCCTGCAATGAACCCTTTCAGGCTATGCTCGGGACTCAAAGTCCTGGGCTATTTCATGATCCTCATCGTTTTTGCTATTGTCGCTCTCTCCTATTACGCTGTTGTCCTTCTTACCTTGGCTCCCCACCTCCTTCACACTCGCAGCTTCACTTCCATCTTGTCTTTCCTCACCTTTCATATTCTTGTAAGTTCTTCTTATCTTTTGCCTTTACTTATGAGCATATTATATGTTTGTAGTTGGACTATTACACATTGTTATATGCATTTTTCTTTATTTACTATCGTGAAGGCTAGTAATGAATTGGAATGTAGTATGGAAGAACAGAGAAAAAGAGGTAAAGAAAGGAGATGGCGACGGTGCGCTTATTCTTGTCCATATCTCTGTCCCAAATTCAACTGGCTCTAACACCATATTAAGATGAGACTTAGAATGTTTATTGGATTGATATCAATTACGAAACCTGGGCCCTACAGGAGATCTTATAGCTCTTCATGTTATAATTGTTCCTTCTTCCTATCTCCATCTCAATCTGAACTAATGTTACTCTGCTACTTGGACCAAAGTTGCCAATGTTTACTCTTTGCTGTTACCAAGAATATGTTGGGGTGACAATTAAGTTCATTGCTATTCAGAGATTGTACGAAGAAAAAAAAATTCTTCAAGTGGAGCAGTGAAACCAGGTAACATTTTGTGTTATCCTTCGCCTCCAAATTGGATAACTCCCTCTGATTAGTAGAGATTAAGAAAGAAAGGTTAAATGGATTGTTGCATAAAAGCTTGCTAATATGTGTTTCATTTGGTGTTCTATAATATGAGGTAGAAGCTTCTTTATAAGAATGTGAGAGAGACAGCCTAATACATGGAAAAACTGTATGTTGGATACTAGTGATTCCAAGTATACTAGTGATTTCACGAGAAAGAATGGGAGATCTACTCCAGCTATATAGACGACATCTCATAGGTTACTCACCAGATGGAGTCGTTTTATCCTCCTTTATTTGCAAATACTTGGAAAATTTGAGAACTCTTGGCTGGAGTATACCCCTTCTGGAAAGCAGCTTCAAGACCCCTATGATACAGTAACAATGATTGAAGCACTGTATCTTTTCAAGCTAAAATATTGGAAATTTTTGTTCAGAAGAGCCTTCATTAACTGGGAAATCAAATGTTTGTCCCTGACGCTGGGTGGGACAATCAAGTTATTCTTCTTCCCATGCGTGTGCTACCTCTTTTTTTTTTTTTGGATGATCTGACAGAAATATTTCCTGAACTCCTCCTTTTCTTCTTTTTCTTCATGGTGGAGCTTGGGTATTAAGTCCCTCTTATGAACATTAAATTTCATGTCACTATTCGGGAAATTGCTTATTTGTGGAGTTACTTCTCTTAATGTTAAATTTTTTGTCAATATCTTGAAAAAGTCTTATTCTATTATTTTCTTTTAAATATTAGAGTGTGGGTATTGAAGTGGATGAACATTGAACTTTGGTTCATTATTCTAAAAACGATCATTTCCCTTCTTTTAGTTTATTATTAGGGTTTGGATAATAAATCCCTACTAGAAATCTTGAATTTCTAGTCATTGTTCTGCCAGTTCAAGTAATGTTGATGATGTCTTGGAGATGTGTAACATCATGCATATAACTGAAAATGATTTTCTTTCTTTCTATGTGATTAAAAAGGGGAATTAGAAATTTAGAATAAGAACTAGTCACTTACTAAATCTAATCTAACACTTATATTGCATATGTGCATCTAAATCAGAAACTTAATATAGTTTTCTGAATTTGGTTAACATATTTCTTCCTTCACTTAGTATCCAAGGGTGTGCCTCATTGTTTAGTGAAGTGGTGCAAATCTTGTAGACCAAGGTCGAGACAAAAACACTTAGTGATTTCTCCTAATTTGCCTAAGCCTTGGAGGTAGAGTTACCTGATACTCGTGTTGGTGGGAGGCAGTAGGTACTCGGTAGATAGTCGATATGCTACCGAACTGGTCCGGACACTATTGTTATCAAGTTATATGAAAAAAAGAAAAGAACTTCATATAATTCACTTCCATACTGTTTCTTTTAGTTCATTTGTTCAGGATGTTGTTTTATGTATTTATAGTGGTTCTTTTTCTCCGTAGGGGTATTTATAGTACTCCTTCTGATTCATTTTATTTGGCAATATTTGATTTGGTAAGAAGTTAACGCAAAATGAAATTTTTTGGCATATACCAAAAGTACCCTTAGAACTTCTAGTCTTAAATATACCATGGCATTTTTTATGGCTATTAGTCTGAGGATACGCCCGTTGCGCGTGTATCCAATACTCATAAGTATAAAAATATAAAGGATCGCATAATTAATAATGTGCTTGAGTTATAAAACAAAAAATAAAACATTATCAATTCATGAAAAATGATGAATGTTGATTTTAGTTGTAATCTTCATTTTATATTTGTGGTGCTCAATATAATTTTTCTCTAAATTCATGAAAAATGTTGGAGTTCAGAGACAAATTTTGAAAGAAGATTCGCCTCAGGAAGACAATTATGAACAGTTTCGTGCATTTCTTCGTGTTATGATTGTTATTGCTTCTTTTCCGTTTTCACAAATGAAAATAATATTTTTACTTGCAAATATTTTTTAAATAGGTAACTTATTAATTTATGTTAGTCTTAAATCATCTCAATTTTTAACTGTTGAAGTGCATTTATAACTTTATCGAATAAATTTTATTATTTTTGATGTGTTCAAATAAGAAAATTTGTATAAGATTAAATATTAATTACATTTAAAGTAATAAACGTTAGGAGATCCTACATATTTGTTCAAATAAGAAAAATTTTAATAAGCAAATTGTAATTTTAGCTAAGAAGTTTTTTCTAAAACTGTTCAAATGAGAAAATCTGAGGAGGGAAGTTGCCCCCAATTTATGCAAATAAAACTTAAGCGGTTTTAGAGTTATAAGCAGTTAGGAATTTTTACCTGTAATTTAAATAAGAAACAATTTACTAAGCCAAATTTTATTTTTACTACAAAATCTTAAATATTAGGAAAAAATTAAATACTATTCTTTTTTCAAATGTAAAATCAAATTTAAAAAAAAATTTAAAAAGTTTCTTGAAATTCAGTGCGTTTATAACTGCAAGTAGATGGGCAGATTAACTTATTTTACATAATTTGTTTTGAGCGTTACTCATCTTAACCTAATTATATTCCATACATAAACTCTAAGTAAAGTTTTTTTTTAGGAGAGTTTTGATTTGTCTTATATTGAAATTTATTTGCTGATTATTTCCTGCAGCAATTGCTCATCCATTTATGAGTCTATTATCTGGACGTGTTTTGTCCTTAGGGTGTTTTCCTCTTTTTACATGTAAGTTTCAACTTGTCTTTTACGGAAGTCACTTTAGAATTTTTATAATTTATAGAAATCAAGCTATTCAAAAATTAATTTTAATATCCTAAATATTAGGACTTTATACATAGTTCAAATAGGAAACAATTTAATAAATATGATTTTAGTTGATTTCAAAATCCTAAATATTAGGAAAATAACTTAAATTACTATATTGTCTAATGTGAACTTCATTTTTTTAAGGGTAAAAGGCGAACGACATTTCGCTAAGGACCTTCGTGCTTTTAATATAGTATAGATAAGAGCATATCATTGAGGGTAAATGGGAAATTCAAAGTTAACGAGTTTTCAAATATAGAAAGACATCATTCTTTTTGTAACGGATTAAAAAGAAAAGAGTGTTATATAACATGGAATAGAGTGAGTAATTTTCTTACCTAAGATTCTTTACTTTCTCTTCATTTGTGCCTTCCTTCACTAAAGTGCTTAAAGGCTTGCAGACCTCAGGGCTTTTGATGCTTTTTGCCTTTGGCAGCAATGCGTGCACTATTCCAACGCCAATGTTCTGGCATCATGTTATATCATGGAAAATGGATACACATTTTTTTTCGATGAGTGCTGGTTGTTGCTATTACTAAAACTTTCACTTATGTGAAAAGGAAGTAAACATTAATGACAATTCGAACTTGTGTAGATGAAAGACTGTCATATGAAAAATCAAGAGAAATTTCAAAGGTAATTCCATCAAGGAAAATGGATTGAAGGATATATTTGGGAAGATTTACCATTGAGTGGAGTCAGCAATCATCTTCCTACAAGCTGGAAAGGAAAGGTATAGACCAAACTGAAATTGGAAAACAAGTTTTATGTTATCCAGCATGCAATTTTAGCAGTTAAGGGTTAGAGTATTTGAGCAAGTGCCCAGATTTGGTCCTTATATTTTTCTGTCTTGCCAGTTGTCTATGATATTACTAACTAGTCAAAGTCTTGCCTATCATTTGCAAGAGTAGTGACTACTTTGAGTGACTCAAGCATGAGGAAGACAATCTCCCACTTCCTTAGCTTGCCTGCTCAAGTAACTCCTAGAACATGTAAAGAGAGAAGTGGAACTATAATTCCTTACTGCAAAGAGATTGATGAGACAACGATGACTAAATGCTTAGCATTCTTGTTAACCTCTGAAGCATACAACATCATTGGCGAATATCTACTTGCCTTCATGTCTTTTGAGAATTCCCATCTAATTCACACTTCTCCAAACCTGCAGGCTGCAGTATGTAGTACTTGGTGTAGCTTTGCTGAGCTGTCGTGACTCCTTATAACATTCTTGTCGTTTTATTTACCAGACTCAAGATATATGTTATAATGAAACTTTGCTTTGCCTATCATGTCCGAAAGATTCATTAATAAACATGACTCCACCATTCTGTATTTGTTCAGAAACTGCCGTTTTGCTGTGTTCATGAGATTCATGAAATACATGACTCAGACATTTCCTTATTATGTAGAAACTGCTCTTTTGCTAACTTTGATGTGTCTGGAGTTGCAGATCATTTGTATGTTGCAAACATGAGTTGCACTTATTGATATAGAAAATTCGCAGGAACAATACCTACTTTTATTCTTTGACTTTGTTGACAAATTACCAGGAGACTTCCTAGAGGAGGCATCATTTTCTTTTGAGGATTGTTACCTTGGATGCAGTAGCCTAATATAAACTTGTAATTCATCTTGCAGCTTGTATTGCTAATGTGGAGCTATATTAAGGTAGTAATTCAGGACCCTGGTTCGGTCCCTGAAAACTGGAAACTAGTATCTGAGCAGAACATAGAGGAGGCTAACTCTGTTGCTTTAACTGATTATGCATCAATCGAGAACCCTACTCCAGCAGTATCAACTGACCAGATAGAAAGAAGACAGTCACAGTCCAGAGGCTATTGCAGGCAATGCCAAAATGGCAAGCCACCACGTTGTCATCATTGTTCTGTTTGTACGTGCTAGTTTAATTAACTATATGCTTATATCCAAACTACGATTGACAGATAAAGTTTTCCTCTTGCCTTCATTGGAGGTATAGGTGACAAGGTGGGTAAATGGATTATATGTGAGCTATATAAAGCTTCACCCATGCCCATTTATACCGTGCATGTTTGTTACTGTTTTATCCATTTTCCGCCTCTAGCCCAAAGGAGTAGCACATGCTGGAGCAATGCCCCCTAAGATCTTTATCTTAATCCTTATCTGGCATGTTGGGTGTGAGATGAAAGGTTTATGTTGTTTTCATATCTCTTCTCTATGTCATTAAGCAGTTCTCCTGTCAAAGTCTCCTGTCAAAGTCTGGTTGATTTTGGGTATGTATATTTAGCCATGAAGTAGTAAGCATGGATATTTCTCTCTCTTTGCACCATGTCTTAGAAGTGTCACATGATTATTTGCATTAATTTATCCTTAAGATCTTTTGTTCTATAGCTGTCATGGCATATCTCAATTTGCAGAAATTAGGCACTTATATGAGACCTAAAACAGATATCTGCTGAACTGGAAATTCTATCATGTCCTGTAGGTAAAAGATGTGTTCTTAAGATGGATCATCACTGCATATGGGTTGTCAACTGTGTGGGGTCCCGCAACTACAAGTTTTTCCTCCTTTTTGTGGTATGGAGTTAGTTTTGTAATACTTTTTGCTATTGTGTAGTGCTTTTTGCAGAAAAATCAAGTAAATATATACCTGCAACCTTTGCTTGTCTGTGAATGTGGTCCTGAAAATGTTCATATCCAAAATATGCAGAATTCAAAGCAGCCGCCGCCGCCTTGTTATTAGTTTTTGCTGTTGTTATGTTTCATTCGTTAAATAACTGTATCTTAGATTGAAATTCGATGTGAGTTTGAACACTTGCTTATCTCCATTTTGAGCCTTTCTTTTCCCTCTACATGGTTTTGCCTACTTCAATCTTGGTGACCTAAATCGACTCTAAAATCTTTTCATGAATTTTAAAGCTATCTTGACTATTGAGCACGAGGAAAGTTTTGATATGACAACTCGAAAAGAGTATCTTTTCTGACCTTGCAAATCACTAAGTAGTAGGTGCACAGAAGCCAATTTATCTCATTCAATCAACGGCAATTCACGGTGTGGGATAATACTGGGTTTGTTGTTGCTGTAATCAACTGCAATTCACAATTACTAACCAATTGGAGTTGGTCATATAAATCCATATATCCACTCTGCTCTTTCGGGCCCAGTCCTTTTCAATACCAGTAAATAATTTGTCTTTAAGGCAAACTGCATTTTTTCTTAAAGTAGAGGTTCACTAAATCGCAGTTTCCAATAATAAGTAGAGGTTCAATAAATCTGGCACGGTTGCATTACCGAAATGCAATTCTCTAATTAGATCAACACGTTTTGGTAAACAAATGGACATAATCTTAATGTAGGAACAAAATAATTTTTCGTTAATCTCAATTAGTTGGTATCACCTATATAGATCCTTTCTTTCCTTTGAGTTCTGTTCTTAGCGGCATTGATTTCTAGAGGTTGTATATCTTTTAAATCAACTTTCTTCAGTTTAATTTTAGATTCACTATGTCCTATTTGAGAACCTTCAACAGTCGAGTATATCGGTGCATTGTATGTCTGAGGAGAAGCCAAATCATCTCAAATGACTTCTAATTTAATCCTATATTTGTGCTATTTGCATCCTCTGTCTGATGTAAGCATGTTCATCTTGTCCAATCATGTATGATCACACATCTATCTTAATATCGGTAGTTTTACAACTCTAATCTTGAGAATATGTTGGGCATTAGATCCAATGTCACTTATTATAATATTGTATTCATAGGACTCCTCAATTTCAACCATCGTATTTTATTGTGTTACAATTACATCATGCTAGAAGATTGTGTATAGATACTTGAATTGTCTAAATTAAGATCCATTATCACATAAAATCTCACTTTTTCTTTTGTTCTTATACGGCCAAACTTGTGGTACATATATGTATATTATGCCATGCTTTTACTTATCTTAAAACCCCTGTTTTCTTGGGTGCTTCCTCATAGTAACAACTTTTTATTGACTAGTTGGCTATTAGCATAATATTATATTCAAATAGCATGTATGAGGAAACATTTCTCTGTACTATTAGACAAGTATGGCCTTTAGGAAATCTCTGGTTTGGACGTAATGGGGTAGAGGAGAGGAAGCTAAACAGCACTTTCTTTTTTGCTTTCTTCTTCTTTTAGATCCTATGGCTTTGAGGAGTTGATTATATGGTTATGGAATTGTGTGTATAAGTTTCAATTATTACACAAGAATAGACTATTTTTTTCCAAAATTCATATCTTGCACTTGGTTAATTTTTGATAAGATAAGTCAATATTATCAAGGCAAGTATCAAGATGGCACTGAAAAAACAACATATCTTGAACTTGGTATTGTCCTCCTGGTATCTCCTTTCTGTACATGTCTCCGAAACCAGAGACATGGATGCCAAAATCGACTTACGTGCATCTAAAATTTAATAAACCAAAACAACATGGCAGACTCGTGTTTGTCCACTTGGATATGAGTGTGCTTGTGTCTGTCACTTGCTTATGTTGGATCTAAATACGAGTCAATTAGATGACATAGTGTTTGGTTTTTGTGCTTCTAAGTACACTCCTATTTTTTCTGTTTCTTTTCTTGTTGGTGGGAAAGAGTTTCTTGAAGTCATCAGTTATGACTCTGATATCTATATTGTGCTTTACTAAGCTTGTGCATTTGAGTATCTATGCAGATGTACACATTTTTGACAACAACATTGGACACTCTGGTGCTGCTACCCAGTTTTATAAAATTCTTTCGACAAGCCAAGAATCATTCATTCTCGCCGGACAATATTGCAGTCATTTTTCTAGCCTTTGGTAAGCAGTCTCTACTATCTTAATGACTTAGTCTTGATTGTTATGATTTCCGTTGTTTCTTACAGATCTGACGTTGATGCAGTTCTGAATCTAGCCTTTTCACTCAGTCTTCTTTGTTTTGTAATTATGCATGCATCTCTGCTCTCAAGCAACACCACTTCAGTGGAGGTATGTCAAACGTTGTTATTGTCCATTATATGTCAACTTTAATGCTTCTCCTTCAACTCTAGGAATGAAATTGACGAGAAATGGATAGGAAAAAAGGAAATATGTTTCCTTTCATAGTAACCTTATTGTTGTCTCGTCTGTCTGTGTTATAGGTTTATGAGAAGAAAAAAACTGTGCACTGGAAGTATGACCTTGGCTGGAAAAGGAATTTTGAACAGGTGATATGCATAAGTCTATTTTTGTTTTAATAATGCATCTTTTTAGTGCTTCTAAGCAATGGCAGCAGGAATTATACAGAGGGCGACCGGAAAGGTTTAAGACTTGAATTTTAATTTCTTCAATCATGCAAAAAACAGTCAATTATAATATTTATAATACGAGAGCCGTGTTATTAAGTGAGTACAATATTATTTCTACCATCAATGATATTTGTTGGTTATTGGTGTAGTTTAACTGTTTAGGCAATTGCTGAGAGTGCCTTGGTTTGACGAATATTGTTTTCTAATGGTTGGTTTTTTAAAGGTTTTTGGCGCTAATAAGGCGTTATGGTTTTTGCCATTGTTCTCGAAGAAAGATTTGGAGAACATACCGGCACTCTATGGACTGGAATTCCCGACACGTTCAGACACTGAAGAATAAGTTCTTATACAGAGACGTACATTGAACTTTGTATCATTACCTAAGACGATGCAACAAACAGATGTTAGGAGTAGGCAGTTTCCTAGTACCATCAATTCATTGATTGATATTTTCAAATTCTCATTTGAAGTTTGTGGGTCGTACTTGTCTATGTTAATATGTAAACCTACTGTAATATAATCTTGAAATACGTTTTCGGTGGTGGTAACATCAGAGAATTGATAATGGGATGATCAATATTGGATTGTACAACCCTTCGGGTTTGCACAATTAGTTTGGAGGGTGGTCATCCATATGGATGACTTGTGATCGAATCCTTCCTCATTGCCTTCTGGGTTGAGCTTGTTGCACAGAGCTAGCCTAGTGCGGTTTACATTTTGTGTGTGGTTTGCAGGCTATTGCACAAGGGGAGGTTTTTCTTCTTACCAAAATAAAAATATTGGATTGTACTGTATCTAGAATAACGGGACACTCTAATTTAAGCTTCTAATGTATGTTGTGTAGGTTTGCTCATGTACCCTCTTCTCAATAGGATAGATTTACAAGGTGAAGTTTTCCCGAGACGGCGATATTCCGGTCTAACATATAACGAGAACACGATAAAAAATTACAAAGTAAAAATTGTGACTTAAACAAACTTAATTACAGAATATGTAATAGTCAATGTGGAAAACTTACATGGGTCTAGGCGGTGCGGGTTGAAAATTTTGGGGGTTAAAGCTAAACTGCTCCCGGTCCATTTGCAATTCCTAATTTCATCCGGTTGCTAGCTTGATAGATTTAGGGAATAATTTTTTCATAATTGCCTTTGCTCTTTTCTTTTACGTAGGAGGGGCATTTGCATCTATACCCGTTTTTTCGTCACATTTTAACTTATACCCGTTTTGCAAAAAAAATTTGCAAGCGTACCCACTTTTCGCGTAACTTCAAGCATACGAGTCTGAAGAAGCAAAATTTTTTGTCTGAAGTGGAGCAAAACTTAAGATATTTTTGCATGAAGTTTGGCCTGACTTGCAAAGGCAATCACACAAACTTCAGTTCATAGTGCAAAAGGCAAACTTCAGCTCAATAAAACAACATGTGTTGGCTGAAATTTTTGTTTGTAGTTGCTGAACTTCAGCATTCTAGTAGCTGAAGTTTTGTTTGTAATTGCCGAACTTCAGCACTCTAGTAGCTGAAGCTTTGTTTGTATTGCTGAACTTCAACATTCTAGTAGCTGAAGCTTTGTTCTGTATTTGCTAAACTTCAGCATGTTTGTTTATATTTGCTGAACTTCAACATTCTTAGAGCTGAAGTTCTAAAACAACAACGAATTTAATAGATCATGATTAGCAGCGATTGATGTTGTTCATTTCAAATATTAAAGAATGAAAAATATTTTCGACATGAAAACAAGTTACTACAGATAAATTAGAACTAGAAATCAATGTGCATGTAAAGCTAAAATATCTAAGGGGTTAAATTATTGTGAATAAGACCAAACTGAACATAATGGGACAAGCAGATATGTATGAATCATCATGCTAGAACGCATAACAATATCTCAATCTTCAGCATTCAGAAAACTAAAGAGGAATTGAAGTTGTTTAAACAGTGAGTACAATTTAAAATTTTTTATAAAAATGAGTATAGATTAATTAGGGACGACCAAATAAGGCGCCCCGTTCAATTTTTACGAATTTATATACGAGGAGGAATATGATAGATGATTTGCTGGATACTATACAAATTTGAACTCATTGTTAACCAAGTCCAAATCAGCTGTATAGTATTCGACAAGCGGCCATCTATCATTTTATGCTTCCCGTAAATTAAGGTAATTAAGTGAACTATTCATTATTGAAATTCATTTATAATCACTCGGCCAAACTTATATTATCCGATAGTCACAAAATAACTCCATACAAGTTATAGCCTAAATACAATAATAAGGGCTAGCAAATGAAAAGGATCTAAGATATGGATTTTATTAAATCGAAGGTAAACAGGCTTGAATTCTTTGATTTTTGCTTTGATTAAAATGTCAGCAGCTTCTTAATTAAAAATTTCTATATAAAATAGTCTATACACGTCGGATCGATAAGGTTTAGGTAAAAGAATAATGTATATACTTTTGTACATCATACAACCGTCTATACACGAAGATAAAAGTGTTGGAGATACAAAATATATACAAAATAGACAGTCACTATAAAAAATATACAAAGTAGACTGTCATTATACAAAAAATATATAAAATAGACATTTCGGGCTATTAAATATGATATGTTTGGGCCGAAAAAATATTTTGTGTCAATGAAAAAAATATGAGCTATTAAAAATTTGAGGGGCTATAGATGGTCATTTTCTCTTCTTTATTCAAGTCGTGGAAGGTAGTCGTCAAATGACAATTATGACGCGTTGTAAGGTCATCTCCAACTTTAACACCAAATTTCACACTAAATTTCACACCAAAATGGTGCAACACCAAATTTGCTCCAACCATTACACTATATTTTACACCAAAAAAGAATATTCCTTTTCATATTCTTCTCTCTTCTATATTTTTCTATTATCTTCTATTTAAATTTTATTTTTTATTTCCTTCAAACAAATTCTTTCTTTTTTCTTTTTTCCATATTCATCACATATAATTCTCATTCACCACTTATATAATCATTTATCAAAATTATAATAATAATAAAATTAACTTATAATTTTATGTAAATACAATATATACAAAAATTAATATATCAAAAAAATAGAATATAAAATTAAAATTATAAAGATCTTAATATAAAAATTAATTATATACACAATATATGATAAATTAAAAGTCAAAAAAATATAAAAATGAGTAAAATAATATTAAATCAAATTTGGTGTTTGGTGCAACACTATTCACACTCTATAATGGTGTAAGATTTGGTGTTGGGTTGGAGCAAAAGAACACTAAATTTTGCACCAAATATAAATTTAGTGCAAAAAATAGTGCAAGGTTGAAGATGGCCTAAGCAAATGCATTGGTCACGCTATTTTTTGAAGTCATTGTTTCACTAAATGTTGGCTACTTTATCATGAATTTTTTTGACATTTCCACCTCAAGCCAGAAACGGCAATATTCAACTATCTAACTCTTTGAACAATCATCCTATTTCTACTTAAATTTTGATGTTAAACATTTGTGTTTGTTGGACTTAAAAGTAGTCTGAATTGTTTATTGAATGTTGTGGTTGATCGGTACTTCTTGTGCCTTTTGGTGCTATTTTGGCATGCCTTGTGTAGGCTGAAAGTAATGACACATTTTTGCATTTATAACTAATTATAAACTTTTTATTTTACCTTAGCCACAAAAAATATATCAATGATTTATTTTTAATTACAAGTTTTAATTTCTTTTAAAAGGATGGAAGTAGTATTATGTTCTAGATTCGAATTTTATTACTCGTTTTTAAATAAAAATAAATCATACACATTTAGATGTTGGAAAAAATAAATACTCTTAATTATTCATTTTTAGATTCATAGACAATATTGTATACGGCCAAAATCGGAGAAGTCCGATCTTAAGGCCTTTATGGCATCCCAAACCCCGTTTCGAGAGGCTCGAAGCACAGTCTGAGGCCCGACTCCGAAGTACTCCCCTCGAGAGAGCATATCGAGGACTCATCACAGCATTCCTCGAGGAAGTATGAAAATCGATGAGCGTCATGGAAAGACAGGAAATTCTCAAGGACACGTGGTTAGAGCTTACAAGGTCTGCAAGAATAGTACAAGTCCGTACTGAGCCACTATACAGCTGTACCAATAGCATTTCTTTGTCATAATTAGACATGTACTATGTTGGGATTCCCCCTCCTATATAAAGGAGACCCTGTCATTTTGTAACATACATGAACATTTACTGCAATACAACATTCTACATTCTTTTCGTGCTCTACACTGTCTCACAACTTTATTGTTCTTTACTTTAGTGTTCTTCATTTATTGCTATTATTGGACCCCGAGGCCCCGATTCCAACGAGCTCGAGGCCCTAATCTTGTGCCTACTTTGGTTTGCTTATCTCATTCTCCTTATTCACACTTATTATTTCTTGATTATCAACGAGTATTAAGATAAATCACATATTTTTATAATCACAAATCAAATATAATTGTTAAAACCATTTTAATATGGGAATAATTTAGAAGGACATGCTGTCTTGGCCTCAGGAAAACAACCCGAGGTCCCCTTCTGGGTACTTTTCGACGTATCACAACCTGCCGCCAAATCAGGGCCTTCACCCCCTTCTCTTTTGGAGCCTCTCCCTCGACGATGGGGGCCTCGAGTCCAGCAAGCTTAACGGCCTCGGAAGGCCTCCTGGTTCGAGCCATCAATGTAAAACCGTCCTCTTCGACAACGTTACCATCCACAGATCGACCAACGAATATAAAATCTTCGTCGATGGCTGCATCCCCATTGCGCCTCCGGGCAGGTTCTGTGTCGCTGTAAATATCCTCGTCCCTCGAGGATCCTTTCCTTTTATTATCCTTCTTAGGCTCTAGAGTTAAAGGTTCTTCCTCCTCCCCGAAAGGGGACAACCTTATCTCAGAGAACTCATCGATGTCGGCAGTAGAGAAATCGATAAACATAAAGAGAAGTATTCCTTAAAGAGAGGAACCGCATAGCACACACCGTGGTGTTTTGCCTCCCATCTGCCCTTTGACAAATCTCTCCACTTGCGTTTGTCGTAGATCGAAGAAGCTTCCAATTTGCAAACCCAGTTTGTGAGATCAGGGATTACATCTGGCCTCCACGGGACCGCAGTGGGAGAGGAAAATGAGCGTTCATATGTAGTTCGGAAAAAACGAGAATGATAAAATAAAACATAGTACTTATGTTTGAAATTACATTCCTCGGGGAACGGCAAGAACTCCAGGGATGATGTTAACGGTCCTCACTCGAATAAACCGACTCATCCATCCTTGGTCGTCATCCTCGTCGTCACTGGCAAATGGGGACTTGGTGGATCGGCGTCGTAGTGTAATCAGGCCACGGAGATTCAGAGGCCGATACAACCAAATAAGGTGACCGAGAGTGAATTCAAGCTCAACCTTTTCATCAAAAAATCTCATCATCAGCAAGATGCAACAGAAAGACGGATAGATCTGAGCCAAAGTAACTCGATACTTTTGGAAAAACCCGAGCATGAGATGGTTGAGGGGACCTAATGTAAAAGGATACATATACACATTTAGAAACCCTTCTACATGGGTCGTAATATCCTCTCCCCGAGAGGGTATCTGCAGTACTACTCTTTCTCTCCATCCAAAGTCTCTCCTCACGGCCTCGAGGTGTCTCTCCTCGATTGACCAAATGTGCCTCGATGCATGCTCTCGACGGCCAGGAACGTCGGGGGGTCTCTCTAGCATAAAGTCTTTATTCAAAATGAAGCAGTTTAGTTCGTTAAGCACTGGCGGTGTACCACCGGCCGGGCGCGATTCTGAGGTGGGGCTCCCATCTTTTTCATGAATGGATTTGGATATGGTGGCCATAATTTCTTTAAAACAATAAAAGAGAGATGAAAACTTCGACAAGAGCTCTAAACTGATACGGCGAAAAGACTGCTAGAAGAAAAGAACTCTAGGGGGAAGATGGTCACACAAAGCAATAAAACTCTTAATGAAAGGGAAAGAAAGTATGTAGAAGAGAAGAGAAACAACTATTCATTAATTTTGATAGCCAATCAGCTCTGATAAAGCAATTATGACTTTTGGGGAAATGTACCAACGGACCACTACAGCCACCTCGCGGTCATGTCAATGACGCCATCATACAATATCTCGAAGGGTCGAGAAGTTGAATCGATTTATTACCAATCCGTCCTAAGAAGGGCAAGAGATTGAAACCAGGGCAGTCCGATTTTAAGGGTCACTGCTGCGCCGAGCCCGAGCTCGAGGGATTTAAAGTAAAAATCAAATGCGACCTTCGGATAAACACTTAAAGGTGGAGCATAAAAGGCATTAATGCAAAGTAAGAATGAAACGAGAAGATCTTTTGTATTCCAAAAGGCATATTTACATGAATGCATTTACAAAGCTCTTACACAGAGCCCTTACCACAAAATAAGAAGTAAAAAGAACGAAAGAGGGCCTAGTCTTCATCTTTACTGCTCCCTGAGCCGCTGGCGGAGCCCTCGTTCAAAGTAACCGATATTGCCGACTCTTTCTCTAAGGCCCTCGCTTGCTCGATCTCGGCAGAGAGATCGAAGCCCTTGGCCTACATTTCCTCGAAAGCCTGCCTTCGAACTTCTAAGCGAGCATGACCAAGGGCGCGAGTCAACTTGAGCTCGGCCTCCTCAGATTCCTTCTTGGATCGAGAATTTGCATCTTCTCGGTATGAGGATATGAGTGCATCGGAGTCAGACTTGGCTATGGATAGCGTGGCAGCCATTTGACGTGGAGCACTTTATATCTGTGGCCCTCCTCTTTCGCAACCTGAAGAAGATATTGGGCCGAGGTCAGCTTCTCTCTAAGAGTGTCTTTCTCTGAAGACATGTTGTCCATGCTCCGCTTCAGGTCGAGGATTTCGACATTTTTGGCCACAATCTCTTCCCGAAGTTGCCCTGTCAGGTCGTCCTTCTGTTTGATCTACAAAACCAAGTCAAATTCTTGAAAGCTGAGTTATGAAAATGGAAAACAAACCATCAAAGGCTAAGTTACATGTTTGACGAAGTTGGCCTACTCTTGGAGAGCTTTCTTTGAGCTTGCTCGAAGGTCATTAAGCTCCTCTTCCCTTCGGGCATACAGAGTCTTGAGCTCATTCGACTCCGACTTGAGTTTCCCAAGCTCCTCCTCACAAAGAGTCAGCTCGACTCGTAACTTGGAAAAGGCCCGGTCATAGAGCATCACGACCTGAAACACGAAGGAAAGGAGTTAGAAAAACAAGAATCAGAATCTAAAGCACAAACGCAACATCAAAAAATTACCTGCTTCTGTACTTCTCAGCCTCCTCGAGAATAAGTGGGGCATCGAGATCAGTCTCCTCCTCGACACCGGCGAAATAATCCCCAAATATGTCATTCTCTCCTTGGGATGCCCCCACGCCGGGAGTTCCCCTGTTTTGGGCATCCCGTATTTTCCCTGAGGAAAACGACGGGCTTGGTGGAAAATCGCCTATGCTATCAACCCCAATCGGGGCCTTTCTCTCGCTTATGAGGAGTCTCAGAGCTAGGTCCCCCGAATTCGCTGACCAAGTGCTCAACGACAAAAGATGTATCTTGGTCGATAATTGGCTAGGGGACTATATTTAAACCCACCTCGAGAGCCTCCTCAACTCGAGGTGAGACCGTATCAACAATCGCTAGCTCAGAATCCCTCGAAGCATCGATGCTTTGCTTTCCCCTAAGTACCAGGGGGAAATTGTCATCATCTTCGTCTTCGGCACGAAGGCTTTTAACAGCTGCCAAAGTCAAGACCGTATTATCGTCTTTTGGCTTCCGAGCCTTGGCTCTCTTTGGATTTGGAGACTCCGACGACGTCTCCTTCTTTATCTTTTTGTCTTTAGAGGGGTTTTGGGTCTCCCCTTCGCCAGGTGGAGGAGGCCTCATTAGGACAACTTCTCCAAGGCCTGCATAAGCTCAAAAAATCAAGTATACCACCAAGGAAGCTTTTACTAGGGGATTCGAAAGCAACATTGGTAAAAACTCACCATGATTCTTGGCTTCCCATCGAGTTTTGGCTAAGTCACACCAAACACGTTTAGCATATGGGGAGAGGGAATCTAATTGTTGTACCCATCCCCGGAGGTCTTTGACGGCACCAGGGTACCATTCAACGGCTGCGTCATCATAAAAGAACAAGTTCATAAGGGAAAACTTTCAATTAAAAAAGCATAATTCGATGAATCGACACTTACGATTCATATTCCATTCCTCGAGGAATGGCATCTTCTTAGCAGGGATTAGGTCCGAGGTTCTGGCTTGGAAAAAGCGGCTCATCACCCTCTATCTTTTTCCTCATCGATGTTGGAAAAAAAGACCTTGGAGGCTCGACGCTGTAGCTTAATTAGGCCACCTCAATAAAGACGAGGGTTATACAGTCTAATCAGGTGGTCAAGGGTGAAAGGCATCCCCTCGACCATGTTCGAGAAGTATCTGATCATATAGACGATTCTCCAGAAAGAAGGATAAATCTTGCCGAGTGTCACTCGATATTGTTGGCAAAAATCGAGGATCACTGGATCTATTGGCAGCGAAGAAGGGTCCACAAGACCTAAGGTGAAGGGATACGTGTATACGCTAAGATAGCCAGCTTTGTAGGTGGTTATATCTTCTTCAGATGAAGGTATTTCTGTTTGCACTGCCTCCTCCCAACGGCAATCAACCTTCACTTTTTTAATATCGGTCACCAAACCGATATATCGAGACATGGGTTCGCATCGGCCCGCTATCGAAGAAGGTTTATCAATCTTAAAATCAGATGATGTGTCACAGGGCCCGGGGATGCACTCCTCAACACGAGGAGGTACTATTTTTTTTCTCTTAGACGAGCGTGAAACAGAAGGGGCCTTCTCTTTTTGAGGTACCGTCTTAGAAGTTTTGGCCATGACTATGTTAAAGTTTCAGAATAAGAAGAAGAAAACTGGCGAAGAGATGAACGTAGAGAAGGGATCAAAGCAGAAGTTGTTAAATGAGGATTTGAAGATGTTGCAAAGGATAAAAATTTTAAAGATGAAGTATTGAAATATTTATATAGGTTCTCTAAGCATATTGGAGGAGTTGAAAGGGCGGCCAGTAACGGTTCGTGGGTTTTTCGAGAACCGTGCTCTGTGCAGCCTTTCTGTCACATCTGTTATTGACCTCACGTGGCTGACGTCACGATGGAGATATCGAAGAGTCAAGAATTCAAAATCGTTTCTTATCATTTCACTCTAAGAAATGCGGGGACTATCTGTATGCGGCCAAGATCGGGGAATTCCGATCTTAGGGCCTCTATGGCATCCCAAACCCGGTTTCAAGGGGCTCGAAGCACAGTTTGAGGATCGATTGCGAAATACTCCTCTCGAGGGAGAATATCGAGGACTCATCACAGCATACCTTGAGGCATTATGAAAATCGATGACCGTCATGGAAAGGCGGAAAATTCCCAAGGACACGTGGTTAGAGCTGACAAGGTCTGCAAGAATAGTACAAGCCCGTACTGATCCATTATACAACTGTACCAATAGAATTTCTTTTGTCATAATTAGACATGAACTATGTTGGGATTCCCCCCTCCTATATAAAGGATACCGCTGTCATTTTGTAACATACATGAACATTTACTGCAATACAACATTCTACATTCTTTTCGTGCTCAACACTGTCTCACAACTTTATTGTTCTTTACTTTAGTGTTCTTCATTTATTGCTATTATTGGACCCCGAGGTCCCGATTCCAATGAGCTCGAGGCCCTAATCTTGTGCCTAATTTGGTTTTCTTATCTCATTATCCTTATTCACACTTATTATTTCTTGATTATCAACTAGTATTAAGATAAATCACATATTTTTAGAACCACAAATCAAATATAATTGTTAAAACTATTTTCAAGGTAAGCAAATATCTTAATATTATGAAATTGCACGATGTGTCCCCTCACAAGACTGATCTATATTTATTCCCGTTTATTACTTTATTAAAATTTTTTCTTCTTCACTAAGATTATCATAGTGTTGCAATATATAAAGCTTGAAATTCTTTTTTCGGGGAAAAATTAGAAGTTAAGGATTGATTAGTGTTAAAATTGTTGTAATTTGTGCTAAAATATTTAGTTTGAATACTGAATTAATGATTTGCCTTAAAAACTCAAAACTTTATTATTGGATGTTAGAAAGTGTAGAAGAAAGTATAGTAGTTATTCTTGATTTGGTATTGTTTGACTAAATTGGTAATTGAAAAGTGTTTTTGCTGGTATTTGAAGGCTTGGTTTCAAGTTTGAGATTATTTGGAACAGATTTGGGATGATTCGATCGAAATTAAAATTACTAATTCGAAAAATATTTTGTTAAAACAACATAAAAAAATATGCCAAACGAATAGACTTTGATGAACAACATAACAGATAGGTCGATAGCAAAACACACAAGTATGTTACTTTGGTAGTGTTTGGTGAATAATTGAACGAGATTAAAATCATTTTAACTGGTTGGAGCTTGTGGACAATTGACTATATAGGCAGTGTAAATATAACATAAGATCTATCAATTCGCCAGAGATAACAAGTGTGGGCGGGTTTAAGATATTTTTAAATATTTTAAAAAACAAGCCCCTTACGGGGGGTCATTGTGTCAATCATCCAAAATGTATGGCACGATGCATTACTAATACACCCTATTCAGCATAACTAATGCCAACATAACTAATTCAAGCATATTTAATACCATCATTATTAATACACCATATTCAACATTATTCTTTTGTCGAGGGTCTATTGGAAGCAGTTTTCTATCCTCACAAGGTAGTGGTAGGTTTGTGTACATACTATCCTCTCTAGACCCCACAATGTGGGATAATACTGGGTATATTCTTGTAGTCGTATTCAACATTATTCTTATGCACCTGCCAAACGACCCCTAAGTTTGTCATGCCCCAACCTCGGGGAGTACGACCGGCGCTCAACCGAGTGAACCCGATTGAGCAAGCCTTTCAAACATATCCTACCCGACTTATTCATATTCCAAAAAGGGAATGCATCACCATTTATTAACCCGGGGAGAAGTCAACAATATTAATATACATACATTGCTAGTTCATTCTTCCTTACATACATTATGCGATAATCAAACTTCCAAAAGTACTTACAGTCTATGATTAAGTGGAATAGGATTTCCAACGTACAACTTGATTTGATAACATCCTCGACACCCATACATGACCCACATAAATGTCAACGGAGCCTCTATAGATACAAAAAACAAATGTGACATTGCCGGTAACAAGTCCCCGTCTATACCTCAAAATATAGTAACTTATACAAAAGAAGAACAACATATGCTATACATGGCCCCGGGAAGAAACGGGGCTCACCAAGACTGTTGTGAGGAGAAAAAGTGAGGGCACCACTATCGACGATCAACGCTATCTGCAATAGAACCACCTACATCCATTCAAAGATGTAACGCCCCCAGCAAAAGGGACGTTAGTACCTTCGAATAGTACTAGTATGTATGAACAACTCCACTCTAAAATTGAATAAACAATAAAACAGGTAGGAAGGCAATCATGGAAATCACATAGCACTTCACAGGAATAGAGAATCACAAGTAGGGGTCACATAGTTTCTTAATGCCAAGCTCCACGATAAATAATGCCATCGTGTCTTTTTACATGGAGTCTGGTCTCGGCCCGACCGGCTATGCCATCCCAAGTGGGAATCACCAACATCATAATTTATATTCATATTTTCGATGTAAATGCCACCATGTGTACAACATGGCGTCCGATCTCAGACCGATCGGCTAAGTCGTCTCACTTTGGGAAATCACCATTTCATTAATTTACTCAGTTCACATTTCATTTCCACCATTTATCATATAGTTATTGGGACTTGGACACATTTTACAATTCGAGTATGATTCCCCCTTTTTATCCGTTCAATAACATCATCCTTCATATTAACTATAACCAATATATAATGAATAGCACACATAATATAAGGAGCATGTAGGATCATAGTTCACATTTTCAAGTAGCATGGTGACATGGTAGTCGACTAGAACAATTAAGAAACAGAAATCTTTCGACTCAGCACATTAAAATAATCAATTCAAGTATTATAAAGTAAGGGACTCATACCACCTATTCGGACACCAACGAGTTGATTCTACGAAGATTAGAGTTAGCCATACATACCTTGACTGGGTCTTATCCTTAATTCCTACGACAATTTCCGGAATCCTTTAGCACTTTCAATCTATTTGACAAAATAACACAATCAAATTGGAATTAGGAATTGGATCATAGTCCTAACTCACTTGAGCATTACACCTAGAATTATGAGTTTGCTAAGGTCCCATCCCCTATTTCTTTCTATCTTTTCTCTTACTTTCCCACACATAGTTTAAAACCTCATGCATGCAAGGTCCCTATCCTTATCTCCATGGACTACCTTACTAATGGCCCATTTTAGCTAATCATGGAATTTAAAGGTTGGTGTGGTAGAAACTTACCTCTTAGATTGAAGAAATTAGTATCCTATTTGATTAGTTCCAAGATTTGAGTGGTGATGGAGGATCAATTTAATGGAATTGGGACCTTCTCTCTAGAACCCTCTCTTTTCTCACTCTAAATTATCAGGATATTGGTTTAGAATGGTGGGGTATGTGTTTTATATAGGTCTGGGGACGGGTTTAAAAATAAGAAAATGGGGTGCACCGACACAGTTATACGGTCGCATAATGGGAATGCGGTCCTCAAACCTGCCGCAAAAAGGGGCGTAGGATAGTAAATTTTTTGACCGGGTATGTGTCCATTATGCGGCCCGCATACCTGTTCTACGGTTGCATAATGCGCCGTAGAACTCTCCTCGTAAAACTCCAAGGCAGATATGCGATGGACTATGCGGCCCGCATATTAATTATGCCATCGCATTTTGGGCCGCATAATCGGCCTCAAATTTGGCCAGTTTTTTTCATTCACTCTGCGGTCATTATGCGGTCCGCAGAGTGATTATGGGACCGCATAATGGGCCGCAAAAATGCACTCTTTCGCGAACATTTTCTTCTAAGTCCTAAAGGTACTGTTCAATCCAAAAGGTCCGAATCGCAGCGAGGCCGCAAAGAATTTCTACTTATAATAACGCAGGAATCTAACTCGGCACCACGAAATCCCGAGTTTTGGGTTAAGAATTTTACGGGTCCTTACATCCTCCCCCCACTTAAGATCATTCGTCCTCGAATGAGGATCAAGGTTCACTTAGGTTCAGTCATACCATATGCCAACAACCCAAATTTACCTAACTAAATTTTCTGAAAATTTTACTAGAGTTTCCTTTGTGATTAGGCCTATCCACCTTCCAGAGAGCCCCCAAAACACATTTCAACAAACTTTATATGATCAGACAACACAATAGAATATAAAACAACACCAACCGAGGCTTCATAAAGGATGTTTAACTAGGAAGGGAGTGTTTTTACATTAGCCGAGCAAGTAATGCAAATATTTAGAGGAAAAAACTTCATAAAACTATTACATGGCTATTCAAACAAATGAGGGTAATTCCCTTTTATTTCTTCCTCGGCTTCCCATGTTGCTTCTTCGACTTGCTAGTTTCGCCATAATACCTTCACCGACACAATTCCTTTGTTTCTCAACTTTCGGACCTGTCTATCAAGAATAGCAACTGGAATTTCTTCATACGAAAATTCTTCGTTAACCTCAATGGTCTCAACCGGAACGATGGCGGACGGGTCTCCAACTACCTTCTTAAACATGGACACATGAAATACCGGGTGCACCAACGACATTTCAGGGGGAAGCTCAAGCTTGTACGCTACCTTTCCTACCCTTTGAATGATTCTATATGGCCCGACATACCTTGGACTCAATTTCCTCTTCTTTCCAAACCGCATGACCCCCTTCATGGGAGATACCTTCAAGAACACCCTCTTTGAACTCCAAGTCTCTGCTACGAACATCCGAATAGGATTTCTGGCGACTCTGAGCAGTTTTCACCCGCTCCTTTATGATTTTAACCTTCTCCATAGCTTGATGCACGAGGTGGGGTCCTATTAGTTCAGCTTCTCCAACATCGAACCATCCAATCGGCAACCTACATATCCTAGACCTACATATCCTACCATACAAGGCCTCAAACGGTGCCATCTGACTACTGGCATGGAAGTTGATGTTATAAGAAAATTCTACAAGCGGCAAATGAACATACCAACTACCTTTGAAGTCAAGCACACAAGCACGCAACATGTCCTCAAGCGTCTGAATAGTCCGCTCTAATTTCCCGTCAGTCTGCGGGTGGAAAGTCGTGCTGAGATTTACTTGTATACCCAAACCTTGCTGAAACTTCTTCCAGAAATTAGCTGTGAACTGGGCCCCTCGATCGGAAATGATGGAGACTGGAGTGCCATGAAGCCTGACTATTTCCTTGATATACAGTTATGCATGTTGTTCTGCAGTGTCGGTGGATTTAACTGGTAAGAAGTGTGCTGATTTTGTGAGTCGATCCACGATCACCCAAATTCAATCAAACTTGCGCGGAGTGCGCAGTAATCCTACCAAAGAATCCATATTGATCATTTCCCACTTCCACATCGGAATTTCGATAAGTTGTGCCAACCCACTGGGCCTTTGATGCTCGGCCTTCACTTGCTGATAGTTTGGACATTTCGCCATGAAGTCTTCCACACCCCTCTTCATGTCCACCAATAAACGTCCTTGAGATCATGATACATTTTCGTAGAACCTGGGTGCACGGAATATCTAGAAGTGTGAGCTTCTGCCATGATCCTTTCTCGAAGACCATCCACGTCTGGAACACACAGCCGCCCCTGGAACCGTAAGGTGTTGTCATCCATGCTAAGAGAAAAAGCTGTAGTCTTATGAATCCCTTCCTTCAACTGTACCAACACTGGATCGTTGTATTGCTTCTCCTTGACCTCCGCCACAAGCGATGATTCCGCCCTGTTCTGCACAATCACTCCCCCTTCATTAGAGTCCACAAGACGAACTCTCAAACTAGCCAACTGGTGAACCTCTCGAGCCAAGGGTCTTTGAAATGCTTCTAAGTGAGCCAAACTACCCATAGATTTCCAACTAAGAGCATTCACCACCACATTAGCTTTCTCCCGAATGATACAAGAAGTCAATGTCATATTCTTTGAGCAACTCAAGCCACCTTCTTTGCCTCAAGTTTAATTCCTTCTATTTGAAAATATATTGAAGACTCTTGTGGTCTGTGGATACATCCACGTGGACCCCATACAGATAATGTTTCCAAATCTTTAATGCAAAAACAACTGCCGCAAGCTCCAAGTCATGAGTTGGATAATTCTTTTCGTGATTCTTAAGCTGCCTTGAAGCATATGCTATAACCTTTCCATGTTGCATTAATACACACCCAAGACCAACCCTGGAAGCATCGCAATACACCACAAACCCCTCCGTACCCTCTGGCAGGGTCAACACCGGTTCCGAAGTCAATCTTGATTTCAATTCATGGAAACTCTTTTCACAAGCATCTGACCACTGGAACTTGACCGCTTTTTGTGTCAGTTTAGTCAATAGAGAGGCAAGAGTGGAGAACCCCTCCACAAACCTCCTATAATACTCGACCAAACCCAAGAAGCTGCGAATCTCTGTTGGAGTGGTAGGTCTAGGCCAATCCTTTACCACTGCGATCTTTTGAGGATCAACCTTAATCCCTTCTACGGAGACGACATGACCCAAAAATGTAACAGATTCAAGCCAAATTCACATTTCGAGAACTTTGCATACAATTGATGTTGATGAAGAGTCTGCAGAACTGCCCTGAGGTGGTCGGCGTTATCCTCTCGACTTCGCGAATATACAAGGATGTCGTCAATGAATACTATCAGAAAGGAGTCAAGAAACGACTTGAAGACTCGATTCATAAGATCCATGAAAGCTGTCGGGGCATTTGTTAACCCGAAAGACATTACCATAAATTCAAAGTGCCCATACCAGGTTCTGAAGGCTATTTTCGGAATATCCTGCTCCCTTATCTTTTGTTGATGATACCCGAATCGCAAATCAATTTTGGAGAAGAACTTATCACCTTGTAATTGATCAAACAAGTCATCTATCCTAGGCAATGGGTATTTGTTTTTGATTGTGACTTTGTTGAGTTGCCAGTAGTCAATACACATCCGCAATGACCCATCTTTCTTTCTAACAAAGAGAACCGGTGTGCCCTAAGACGACACACTCGGCTGTATGAAACCTTTCTCTAGCAAATCCTTCAGTTGTTCCTTCGGTTCTTTCAATTCCTTCGGCGCCATTCTATAAGGTGGAATGGATATAGGCTACGTGCTTGGCATCACATCGATCCCAAAATAAATCTCCCTTTATGGAGGAATACCAGGGAGCTCATCCGGAAAGACATCGGGTAATTCATTCATAATTGGCACAGATTCAAGGGTAGGCAGCTCAGCAGAGGTGTCCACAACTCGAACCAAGTGATAAATGCACCCCTTCCCGATCATCTTTGAGGCCTTAAGGTAAGAAATAAATGGATAGTGAATTTAATAGAACGAAATCCGCTATTGTATGCATATTTCATTAACAGTATACCTTTCGGCATGACATTATTCCCCTCCCACTAAACAACTGGCTCGTTAGGAAATTCAAGCCTCATAACTATGGTTCGGCAGTCGAGTTTGGCAAAACATGAATAAAGCCAATCCATTCCCATTATTACATTAAATTCAATCATCCCCAGTTCAATAAGATCGGCCATGGTATCCCGACCATGCTTCGTGACAACACAATCTCTATAAACCCGCGCAGCTGTAATAGACTCACCAACTGGAGTAGATACAGAGAACGACTCGTGAAGCTGTTCCGATTCTATCCCAAAGCTTGACGCAACATAAGGAGTAACATAGAGTAAAGAAGACCCGGGATCAATAAGGGCATAAACATCATGGGATTGAACAGTCAATATACCTGTGACGACATCTGGAGAAGCCTCTACACTCTTATGACCACTCATAGCATAGAACCGGCTGGGTCCTCCCAAACCCCGTGCACCACCCCTAGCTACACCACACCCTGCAGGTGCTGGAGAGCCTCGGGCTGGAGGGTGTGCTGAAGATGTAGCAGCTGAAGAATTGGATTATTGTGTTATGCCCCTACCGGCACCCTGGCAGGATGCACAACACTCCCTCTAAATATGGACTCTCATCACACATCCATAACACACTGGCATGTCCATGTAGCAGAGCCCCGAATGTATCCTCCCACACTTAGGGCATGGGGCCTTCTGCTGCTGCTGGAATCTACCTCCTGATCGACCTTGATGGTGGAACCCCCTGCTGCCCTGGCTGGGCCCAAAGAGACTCCCCTGCTTCTGACTATGCCCTGATGGCGGGGCACTGGCTGAAGACTGAGCATAAGACCGGGATGGCCCTGATGATCCTCCCCGAGAAGCTGATCTCCCACCTCCTAATGAATCCCCAAGGTTGCCCGCTGACCGGGCCCTACTACCACCTTCCCGTTCCATCTTGTGCTTTAACTTCCGAGCCTCTGTAGCCTGGGCAAATGCCACCATTTTCCATAGTTCATGTCAGAATCTAGAGCAGCTGTGGCAGCTTCACTAATAACCAAGGTACTAAGGCCTTGCACAAATCGACGAACTCTAGCCTCCATAGTTGGCATCATATGAACAACATACTTTGACAGGCGCACGAACTCCATGTGATACTCCCACACACTTTTACTACCCTGTTTAAGGATCTCAAACTCCACAGCACGAGCTGCCTTAGTCTTGGCCGACAAGAAATGGTCTACGAAAGCATTCGCGAACTCACTCCACCTTGTCGCAGGGCTCCCCACCTCACGAGAGTCCTCCCACATCTCGATCCAAGAATATGCCACCCCTTTCAGACGATAGGAGGCCAACTCTACTCCCTCCGTCTCTGTAGAATGCATAACTCAAAGAGTCTTATGCATCTCATCAATGAAATCCTGAGGGTCTTTGTCACGCCCCAAAACCGAGGGACGGGACCGGCGCCTAACCGAATGAACCCGGTCAAGCAAACCTGATTTGCCTTTCCTACCCAATGCGTTTTCCCGTGTTTATAGCATATATTATTCATATGAAATAGCAAGAGAAAATAAAAAATGTGGATTCACAACATAAAGTCCATTTTTCCTCTTTTAACGTTTTAACATTAGATTACCAAAACATACATACTAAATACAACATTCTCGATACGGGGCCACGATTACGAGTAAGTACAATAACTAACCAAAATATATTTACCACCCACATAGTGTCTACGGAGCCTCTAAGAGTACGGAGAAGAATACATAGACTTGCCTGTAACAAGACCCCGGATATACCTCAAAAGAAATGACATAAACAAACTAAGACAACATGTACTACACATGGCCCCAAGAGGAAGTGGGGATCACCAAGACTACTGAAGAGATGAAGGGAAGGCACCACTATCGGTGATCAGAGCTACCTGCTATGGAACCACCTACATCCATATAAAAGATGTAGCGCCCCCGGCAAAAAGGACGTCAGTACCATTGAATAGTACTAGTATGTACGAACAAACCTACTCTAGATAGGATAAACATCAACAGTAAACACAAATAGAGGCATCACACAACAATACGCCGAAGCAAAGAAAAACACAAACAAGAGTTACCACATCCTTCATCCCATTTTGCCATCTTTTGGTTAATGTTCTTTTAGATTTCATCTTGTTATTATTATTACTGATCCACCGTGTCGTTGTCACACGGAGTTCGATCTCTGCCCGATCGGCTAAACCATATTAGGTGAGGTACGAATTTCAATCACATCACATATAACCACCGTGGCTTGTTCTCACGGAGTCCGATCTCTGCCCGAATCGGCTAGGCTAACATCGTGGCTCGTGCACATCACGCGGAGTCTGATCTCTGCCCGATCGACTAGGCCATCTCAATTGAAAATAGTGAGGACAATAATAATCATCAAATCATAATCATATCACAATATTAAGTCATCCATGTGTACGACATGGAGTCCGATCCCAGCAAGACCGGATAGGCCTTCTCCCCCCTAGGACATTCTCCTGGTACAATTATGGGTGTTTTAGATTACTTACATCATTTTTAACCTTTTTGATCCCCAACACATATTGTTCTTTGATTCGTCTTTCATATCATTAGAATCCTTTGATTCACATTTCACAACAATTCATCCTTTAATCCATATTCCATAACCATCCATTCCATTAATTCATGTTTCACAATTTCCTAATCCATTTTTTCGTGCTTCATAAAAATTCAACCTCATGTTTCGCATTTCACATCATTAACATCTCTTTACCCATATTTCATATCATAATAACTTTTTGATTCATATTTCATACCATTCCAATCTTTCATATTTACCACACCCATCATATGCAAGGATCACACACATAGTAGAAGGAGGAAAATAAAAATCACAACTCATATACTCAAGTATCACAATGATATGGTATTAGCATGGAATGACATAGAAGCAAGAATTTCTCAATTACGCACATAGAACACATAAATTCCATAGATATCCAACAAGAGAATCATACCCGGAAAGTGAGCACAATGGGTTTATCCTATGAGGATTAGAGTTAGCCATACATACCTCAAAGATATTTTCCTTAAGTTTATACAATACACCAACACCTCTAGCAATAATAATCTATAAGAAGATAACGGAAATCGATTAATAATTATGAGGATTACCCATGGTGTAACTCTCTTAGGAATTTCATCAAACACCTAACATGTGAAGTAGACTACAGGGTTTAGAAATGGCAATTTCTTCTTCCCTCACCCAAATTTTAACATGAACTACCCAAATTGGTTGTTTAATATCACATACTACAAATTAGTACCACATGCATGGCCTATTTATAACCCTCACAACATATTTGAACCCCTAACCTCTTGCATGAAATTTTTGGGAGTAGGACTTACCCGGATGAAGGACAATCTAAGGTTATCTTCCTTGATTCTTGAAGACTTGAGCAAGATTTGGGTGATTATGAAGTTAGACCCCTTCTTTCCCTCTCTATATGCTCTCATCTCTCTCTAAAATCAGTAGAAAATGACCCCAAATGAAGCCCCTAAACCTATTTATGAAAATGGGGTTGGTTATAAAAATAGGAAAAATAAGCCTCTGAAACAGGGTCTGCGATCGCAGAATGGACCGCAAAACAAGAATGTGGGCAGCAGAATGCATCGCGAAATAGGTGCCCAAAACTAGGCAACACTGGCCCAATCTGCGACAGATATCGCAGAGTAAAAAATGCGACAGAAATGCGATCGCAGATTCCACACAGGATCACATTTTTTCAGCCTTTGGTAATTTGATCATAACTTTGTGTAGGAATGTACAAATGATGAACGGTTTGAAGAGTTGAAAACTAGACTCGAAGACCTTTTATTGTATAGGTTATTCATCACATAATACCTTATATATATTTAGATATGCTCGTTCAAAGTGTGGACTAGTGCAAGTACTTTTGAAATTTTAGCCTATTATGAAATTTTCCCATTTGGCTTAGACTTAGGCCTCTCCTTGGACCCCACCTTACTTATTATATGACTTATACACTTTTTTACTATATCCAATTCACTTACATCATATTTAAAGCACATAAAATATTATAATTAGTCTATCTGGCACCCCGAAATCCTATATTGCTTAGCAAAATTTTCTGGGGCCTTACAGTCTTCCTCGGGGTCAGTACCTGTGAACTATGGAGGGTATAACTGAAGAAATATGCTAACCCTGGAACCGGAAGAATCCCCTTGCAAGCTGAGACAAGTGGGTGTAACATTTGACCCCTGGGCCCGAGAAGCCACTAACCGAGTCAGCAGCTGAATAGCTCCCCTAATATCCTCATCAGAAACACCGGGACCGGAAGCTGGGCCTGGAGGAGGAACATGAATATTAGTGGGAGAGATTGTGGCACCCTCCGCAGGAGTAGGAACTGGAATAGTCTGGTCTGGAGCAAAAGAATCTGGCAGTGTAATAGTCGGGGGATTATCCTCACCTGCACTATCAAGTTAGGAATCAATAGCCACTCCTGGGGTGGCATTGGCCTCTTGGCCAAATCTCGCCTTCTTCTTAGATTCCATTTACTGAAAGTTTAGAACAATGCACAAGTTAGAGGAAGACAACCTCACATTCCACTCTATCACATGATGTAGAACAACAATGAAGGGTATTATTCCTAAATGTCCAAGCAGCCCCCTAATTATAGATGTGGTCGACAACACACCAATAAGAAGGGCTCTTCTAGACACGGCTCCGAGACACCCTAGGACACTTTAAACCTTAGGCTTTGATACCAAGTTTTTCACGCCTCAACCTCGGGGAGCGCGACCGGCGCTCAACCGAGTGAACCTGGTCGAGCAACCCTTTCAAACATATCCTACCCGACTCATTCATATTCCAAAAAGGGAACGCATCACCATTTATTAACCCGGGGAGAAGTCAACTATATAAATATACATACATTGCTAGTTCATTCTTACTTACATACATTATGCGATAATCAAACTTCCAAAAGTACTTACAGTCTATGATTAAGTGGAATAGGATTTCCAACTTACAACTTGATTCGATAACATCCCCGACACCCATACATGACCCACATAAACGTCCACGAAGCCTCTATAGATGCAAAAGAAAAATGTGACAATGCCGATAACAAGGCCCCGACTATACCTCAAAATATAGTAACTTATACAAAAGAAGGACACTATATGCTATACATGGACCCGGGAAGAAACGGGGCTCACCAAAACTGCTGTGAGGAGAAAGAGTGAGGGCTCCACTATCATCGATCAGCACTATCTGCAATAGAACCACCTACATCCATTCAAAGATGTAGCGCCCCCGGCAAAAGGGATGTTAGTACCATCAAATAGTAGTAATATGTATGAACAACTCCACTCTAAAATAGAATAAACAATAAAACATGTAGGAAGACAGTCATGGAAATCACATAGCACTTCACGGGAATAGAGAATCACAAGTAGGGGTCACATAGTTTCTTAATGCCTAGTGCCACGATTCATAATGCCACCGTGTCTTTTTACACAGAGTCCGGTCTCGGCCCGACCAGCTAAGCCATCCCAAGTGAGACATCACCAACATCATAATTTATATTCATATTTCCGATGTAAATGCCACCATGTGTACAACATGGCGTCCGATCTCGACCCGATCGGCTAAGCCATCTCACTTTGGGACATCACCATTTCATTCATTTACTCAGTTCACATTTCATTTCCACCATTTATCACATACTTCTTGTAACTTGGACACATTTTACAATTCGAGTATGATCCCCCCTTTTTATCTGTTCAATAGCATCATCCTTCATATTAACAAGAACCAACATATAATTAATTTCACACATAATAGAAGGAGAATGTAGGATCATAGTTCACATTTTCAAGTAGCATGGTGACATGCTAGTCGACTAGAACAATTAAGAAACAGAAATCTTTCGACTCTAAACATTAAAACAATCAATTCAAGTATGATCAAGTAAGGGACTCATACCACCTACTCGGATACCAACGAGTTGATTCTACGAATATTAGAGTTAGCCATACATACCTTGACTGGGTCTTATCCTTAATTCCTACAACAATTTCTGAAATCCTTTAGCTCTTTCAATCTATTTGACAAAATAGCACAATAAAATTGTAATTAGGAATTGGATCATAGTCCCAGCTCACTTGAGAATTACACCTAGAATTATGAGTTTGCTAAGTCCCCCATTTCTTTCTATATTTTCTCATACTTTCCCAAACATAGTTTAGAACCTCATGCATGCAATGTCCCTATCCTTATCTCCATGGACTACCTTACTAATGGCCCATTTTAACTAATCATGGAATTTAAGGGCTGGTGTGGTAGAAAACTACCTTTTAGAGTGAAGAACTTGGTATCCTTTTTGATTAGTTCTAAGCTTTGAGTGGTGATGGAGGATCAATTTGATGGAATTGGGACCTTCTCTCTAGAACCCTCTCTTTTCTCACTCTAAATTATCAGGAGAATGGTTTAGAATGGTGGGGAATGTGTTTTATATAGGTCTGGGGTCGAGTTTAAAAATAAGAAAATGGGGTGCCCTGACATAGTTATGCAGTCTCATATATGACCGCATAATGCGAATGCGGTCCTCAAACCTACCGCAAAAAGGGGCACATGATAGTAAATTTTCTGACCGGGTATGTGGCCATTATGCGGCCCGCATACCTGTTCTTCGGTCGCATAATGCGCCGCAGAACTCTCCTCGCAAAACTCAAAGGCAGATATGTGATGGATTATGCAGCCCGCATATTAATTATGCGATCGCATTTCGCATAATCGGCCTCAAATTTGGCCAGTTTTTCTGATTCACTCTGCGACCATTATTCAATCCGCAGAGTGATTATGCGACCGCATAATGGGATGTAGAAATATACTCTATCGCGAACATTTTCTTCTAAGTCTGAAGGGTACTATTCAACCCAAAAGGTCTGAACCGCGACCTCAAATTTGGCTAGTTTTTCTGATTCACTCTGTGGCCATTATGCGGTCCGCAGAGTAATTATGCGACCGCATAATGGGCCGCAGAAACGCACTCTTTTGAGAACATTTTCTTCTAAGTCTGAAGGGTACTATTCAATCCAAAAGGTCCGAACCGCGACCTCAAATTTGGCCAGTTTTTCTTATTCACTCTACGGCCATTATGCGGTCCGTAGAGTGATTATGCGACCGCATAATGGGCCGTAGAAATGCACTCTATCGCGAACATTTTCTTCGAAGTCGGAAGGGTACTATTCAATCCAAAAGGTCCGAACCGCGACCTCAAATTTGGCCAGTTTTTCTGATTCACTCTGCGGCCACTATGCGGTCTGCAGAGTGATTATGCGACCGCATAATGGGCCGCAGAAACGCACTCTTTTGAGAACATTTTATTCTAAGTCTGAAGGGTACTGTTCAATCCAAAAGGTCCGAATCGTGGTGAGCAAGCTCGCCGCGAAGAATTTCTACTTATAATAATGCAGGAATCTAACTCGGCACCACGAAATCCCGACACTACTACAAAAAAGACATTTAGCGGCAATAACACAATAGTTGCTAATAGATTCTTTAGGCTGAAAAATTAGCGGCAAATGACCATTAGCCAGTAAAAGATATCCTTTTACCGGAGATAAAAATACAATTGCCACTAAAAATTACTAATTGAATTGAATTTTTTATTATTTTAACTTTTCCCTCCATGCTAAAAGAGAAACATCTTCCCTCCAATTTTTTTGGACAGATTTATTAGTTCCCTCCAATTACACAAGTTTTGGAAAACACTGGTTGAGATTACGGTTCCCTCCAATTCGAAAAGCTTAGGAAAACTGGATGAGATTATCGGTTCCCTAATTAGAAAAGTTTAGGAAAACATATTCCCTTTAATAGAAAAGGATACCATTGTTGCCACAAGAAAACCTAAATTGTTGTTGCGTCAACGGCCTGCCATAGCTGATAGTCCTTCTCTCGTCCCTATTACCTTCTGATCGGTGAACTTCTGTTCTTACCCTATTAAATCGGTTCCCCTGTTAACTTTTGTTCTTCCCCTGTAAATTCTTGCAATCGTTTTGCGATAGATTTTGGATTGATGCTGCTAGATTATTTATATGGATTGATTTATAGTGGATTGATGTTGCTCAATTGTTTACATCTTAGGAAACATTGATTTCAAGACTCCGTGTTTGGATATAAATTTTTGAATAGGTTGTTCTTCCCCTGTTAAATTGGTTCGGTTCAGATAAATGATAGTCCTCGTCGATTCTGTTCTTCCCCTGTTAAATTGTTTTTTTGCAATCGTTTTGCTATCGATTTTGGATTGATGATGCTCGATTGTTTATATGGATTGATTTATAGTGGATTGATGCTGCTCAATTGCTTACATCTTAGGAAACTTTGATTTCAAGACTTTATGTTTGGCTGTAGATTTTTAAATAGGCTATGAATTTGTGAAACTATAGCTTTTTCTGTGTTTGCTAAGTCATTTGTTGTCACGCCCCGAAATCCCACCGTCGGGCCGTGATAGTGTCTAACGTTGAACCCGATAGACAAGCCAACGTGTACGGTTAAACTAACATGATAACAGCGAATTAACAGAATAAGCTAAAAAGATTTCACAACTTAACACCGGAAATAAATAAAGTTTCAAAACTAAGTAAAGACAACGTAATACAACGTCGCAATAATTTCCCCAAAACCTGGAGTCACAAACTCACGAACTGTCTATAGGAGTGCTAAATACAAAGTCTGAAAGGAAATACATGACTGTCTCGGAAAACTAGAGGAAAAAACAAGACAGAAATGAAAAACTAGGGATAGGAGGGACGCTAAGGCCCACGAACGCGAGCGGGTATACCTTGAGCCCCTAAGGTGGACTGGAGGAGACTCCCTCAACGCTGTCCACTGGGTCCGAATGCGGGATCTGCACAACAATAAGATGTGCAGTGTAGCATCAGAACCGACCCCATGTACTGAGTAAGTGCCGAGCCTAACCTCGGCCGAAGTAGTGACGAGGTTAGACTTGACAACAAACGTTAACCTGTCATATTCTACAACATATATCATGGAACAACAAAGCAAGAGATAAACAATTACGTAGGGGAAATACGGGAACAAACAAAAAGACAATTTATCAAAAATATGCTAATGAAACAAATATAATGCCAGAAATGTAATAAATGGCACGACATCACCCTTCGTAGTTTTTCTCTCTTCCTCACAATGCAATGTGCGATGTAAGATAACATGAATCATGGCATGACATTAACCTTCGTGCTCTTACTCTCTTCCTCACAATGCAATGTATCATGTATGGTAATATAATCATGGCACGGCATCAACCTTCGTGCTTTTAAATATAAATCATGGCACGACATCAACCTTCGTGCTTTTAATATAAATCATGGAACGACATCACCCTTCGTGCTTTTACTCTCTTCCTCACTATGACATGTATGATGTAATCAATTTAAATCATGGCACGGCATCACCCTTCGTGCTTTTGATCTCTTCCTCACTATGCAATGTATAATGTAATAAATGTAAATCCTGGCACGGCATCACCCTTCGTGCTTTTACTCTCTTCCTCACCAATACAATGTATAATGTAATCAATGTAGATCATGGTATGGCATCACCCTTCGTTCTTTTACTCTCTTCCTCACTATGCAATGTATAATGTGATCAATGTAAATCATGGCACGACATCACCCTTTGTGCTTTTACTCTCTTCCTCACTATGCAATGTATGATGTAATCAATGTAAACCATGGCACGACATCACCCTTCATGATTTTACTCTCTTCCTCAACAATGCAATGACAATTATTAAAATGGCAAGGAATGCAGCATAGTGGAATCACAAATCATGATCACCCGGCAAGGGGAAAATATCAGTCATTATCATAACAAATTGCCCGGCAAGGGTCTCAGCTATAACCAAACTTTTCAAGTATATCCTTCACAGTTGGGTCCTCAATAGGACCATTACATCACAAGTTCATCAACGAGGATTTTCAACAACAATCAACTTCCAAGTAGAGATAAATTCATAATACAATTGATATGGAAGTAAGGACAAGAATTTCATCAAAAATGGACTCACGGGCATGCTTGACACACAATGCATAGGTACTCGTCACCTCACATATGCATTGAACATGATAAACACTTAACACATAGCATACGATACCTATTCCCTCACCAAAGTTAGGCAAGACACTTACCTCGGGTCCAAAAATAGCAATCAAGCCTCTAACACCGCCTTTCCTTTTGAATTCAACTCCGGAACAACAATATCTAGATATAATTAACTTATTAACATCAATAATGACTCATTAATACAATCCCATAGCCTAAATATACAATTCCTAGCATTCCTCCAAAAATACCAAAATTCGACCCCGAGCCTGCTCGGTCCAAAGACAAGGCTCGGACCTAAACCCGATCACCCATACCCCCACGAGTTCAAATATATGATTTGTTTTGAAATCTGACCCCAAATTGAGGTTGAATTTCCCAAAGTCCCATAATCCTTAACTCTACCCAAATCCCCTAATTTCTACTTTGTTTTTAGGATTCTAGGCCTAGATTCTAGTGATTGATGATGACAAATGGAAAAAAATGGAGTTGGAATCACTTACCTATGAAGCTATGGTGATGGAAGTCTTCAAAATCGCCTAAGGGGGAGTGGGGAAGAAGAGGTTTGAGAAGAAGTGGGTTAAATCCCGTAAAGTTTCTGTTTTGGACTATTAAAAAATGACTGGGTAAAAATACCCTTCACGTTCGCGAGCCTATGGCCGCGTTCGCGAAGGGTTGACAATCCTGACTTACGCGTTCGCGATCCTAGGGCCGCGTTCACGAAGAACAACCTACCCAGCCCCCCAGACCCCCAGCCTAACACTACTCGTTCGCACCCCTGGGGACGCGTTCGCGTAGAAGCACTGTCCAGTGCTCCGCGTTCGCGTCTCCCTCTACGTGTTCGCGTAGAGTAAAAACCCAGGCAAAGATATTTACCCTTCACGTTCGTAGGCCCTTGGCCGCGTTCGCGTATGGTATTACACCAGACACCAGCAAAACATCAAAAATACCAGATTTTTCTACTTTATACACCTCGTTAACTACCCGAAACTCACCCGAGCCCTCGGGTCTCCAAACCAAAAACACACATGACTCCCAAATCATCCTACGGACTTATTCAAGCATTTAAATAACCAAAATATCCTCAAAAACAACGAATTAAACCTCAAATCTTCTAGAATTTTCTCAAAACTTCATAAGGCTTAATTATTCCGATTTGATCCCAAACTCGTCATTTCAAGTCCGTTTTACACCAAATTTCACAGATAACTCACATAACATATATTCAACCTGTTCTGGGCTCCGGAACCATAATACGGGCCCGGCAACACAGTTTTCACATTAATTATCATTTTCAAAAGTCTTTATTATTTACAAACAATTTTCTTTAAAAATTCATTTCTCGGGCTTGGGACCTCGGAATTCGATTTCGAGCATACGCCCAAGTCCCATATTTTTCCACGGACCCTCCGGGACTGTCAAATCGCGGGTCCAGGTCCGTTTACCAAAAATGTTGACCAAAGTCAACTTTAATCAATTAATCACTATGAAATCAACTTTTAATCAAGTTTTCACATAAAAACTTCCCGGCTACATGCCCGGGCTACGCACGCATCTCGAGGTGAGATTAACGGAGGCTTTCGGGGCCTCGAAACACAGTTTCTGCTAAATTACACAAGACGACCTTTTGGGTCATCACAATCTCCACCTCTAAAATAACCGTTCTTCCTCGAACGGATAGAAAAGTACCTGAATCGGGGAAAAGGTGGGGATAAAGGATCCGCAAATCGGGCTCGGACTCCCAAGTAGCTGCCTCAACAGGCTGACCTCTCCAGTGAACACGAACCAAAGGATAACTCTTCGATCTCAACTGTCGCACCTGCCGATCTAATATGGCTACCGACTCCTCCTCATAAGACAGATCATTGTCCAACTGGACACCACTGAAGTCAAGTACATGAGATGGGTCCGCAATATACCTCCGGAGCATAGACACGTGAAATACTGGATGCACGACTGACAAACTAGGTGGCAAGGCAAGTCTGTAGGCCACCTCCCCTACCTTGTCCAAAATCTCAAATGGACCAATGTACCTAGGGCTCAACTTGACCTTCTTTCCGAATCTCATTACGCCCTTCATGGGCGACACCTGAAGAAATACCCGGTCGCCTATCATAAATGCCAAATCTCAAACTCTACGATCCACATAAATCTTCTGCCTGGACTGAGCTGTACGAAGTCTATCCTGAATGATCTTCACATTGTCCAAGGCATCCTGGACCAACTCAGAACCCAACAATCTAGCCTCTCCCGGCTCAAACCATCCGACTGGAGACCATCTGAATGCTCGACTGATAGTTGTTGTTGTAGGCAAACACAGCTAAAGTCAAGAACTGGTCCCATGAACCACCAAAGTCAATAACACAAGCTCGCAACATATCCTCCAAAATCTAAATAGTGCGCTCGGACTGCCCGTCCGTTTGAGGACGAAATGCGGTGCTCAAATCAATCTGGGTGCCCAACTCTCGCTGAAATACTCTCCAGAAATGGGAGGTAAACTGAGTACCTCGGTCTGATATAATGGATATGGGAACCCCATGCAGCCTAACAATCTCTCTCATATAGATCCTTGCCAACTTCTCTGCTGAATACGAAACTGATACTGGAATGAATTGCGCTGACTTGGTCAGCCTATCCACAACGACCCATACTGCATCAAACATCCTCTGAGTCTGTGGGAGCCCAACTACAAAGTCCATGGTGATACGCTCCCACTTCCACTCAGCAAGTTGAATCTGCTGCATCAAACCACCGGGTCTCTGGTGTTCATACTTAACCTGCTAAAAATTCAAGCACCAAGATACATAAGCTACAATATCCTTCTTTATTCTACGCCACCAATAATGCTGCTGCAAGTCCTGGTACATCTTTGCGGCGCCCGGATGAATGGAATATCGGGAACTGTGGGCCTCCTATAGTATCAACCCACGAATACCATCCACATTAGGTACACAAATCCGTCTGTGCATCCTCAAAACTCCCCAAACATCAACCGTAACCTAATTTGCATCTCCGTGCCTGACTCTATCTCTAAGAACACATAAATGGAGATCATCATACCGCCTGGACCGAATACGGTCATATAAGGAAGAATGGGCTACGATATGGGCCAAAACACCGCCAGTCTCAGAACCTCCAATCTGACAAATCGGTTGGCTAACGCCTGAACATCCAAAGCAAGAGGTCGCTCTCCGACTGATAAATAGGCAAGACTACCCATACTGGCTGACTTCCGACTCAAAGCATCGACCACTACATTGGCCTTCACCGGATGATAAATAATAGTAATATTATAATCCTTCAGCAACTCTAACCATCTCCTCTGTCTCATGTTCAACTCCTTCTGTTTAAACAAATACTGTAAGCTCTTATGATCCGTGAACACCTCACATGGCACCCCATGCAAATAATGCCTCCAAATCTTCAATGCATGCACAATAACTGCTAACTCCAAGTCATGAACTGGATAGATCTTCTCATGGACCTTCAACTGACGAGAAGCATAGGCTATAACCTTGCCATCCTGCATCAACACTGCACCAAGCCCAACCCGTGAAGCATCACAATACACGATACACGATCCTGAACTTGTGGGCAAAACCAACACTAGTGCCGTGGTCAAGGCTGTCCTAAGCTTCTGAAAGCTCGCCTCACACTCATCAGACCACCTGAACTGAGCACTCTTCTGAGTCAACCTGGTCATCGGTGCTGCAACGGATGAAAATCCCTCCACAAACCGGCGATAATAACCTGCTAAGCCAAAGAAACTCCGGATCTCTGTAGCTGAGGTGGGTGTAGGCCAATCTCTGACTGCTAAAATCTTCTTGGGATCCACCTGAACACCCTTTGATGATACCACATGGCCTAGAAAGGCAACTAAACTCAACCAGAACTCGCACTTGGAAAATTTGGCATACAACTGACTATCCCTCAGAGTCTAGAGGACGACTCTAAGGTGTTGCTCATGCTCCTCTCGGCTGCGAGAGTATAACAATATATCATCAATGAAAACAATCACAAATCAGTCCAAATAAGGCCTGAATACTCGGTGCATCAACTCCATGAAAGCAGCGGGGGCATTCGTCAGCCCAAACGACATCACCAAGAACTCATAATGCCCATAACGAGTGCGAAAAGCTGTCTTAGGGACATCGGACACCCTAATCCTCAGCTGATGGTAACCAAACCTCAAGCCAATCTTGGAAAAACACTAAAACACCCTGAAGCTGGTTGAATAAATCATCAATCCTCGGCAAAGGATACTTGTTCTTAATAGTAACCTTATTCAACTGCCGGTAGTCAATACACATCCTCATCGAGCCATCCTTCTTCTTGACAAACAATATTGGAGCACCCCAAGGAGAGACACTAGGCCTACTGAAGCCTTTACCCAACAAATCCTATAACTGCTCCTCCAATTCCTTCACAATACTGATATCGAGATACGATGCTTGAAGACATCATAATTACCCAAAATAACGTGCCTCATCTAACACCACCTGGAGCGGGCACCTACCTTGAAGTTAAGGCTCCATAATTATAGCACGAATTTAGCAAATTACGCACAGATGGTTAATTAGTTTATTTATTTATTAATTAATTAATATTATCATTATTACTCCTATTTTTATACATAAGTCTTTAACAAGCATGACTTCCTACCAGTACTTATAGTAGAAAGAAACAAAATTTAATTCACACGGGAGAATTTAAACACAAGAATTTCCATCACAAGGATCTCATCCTTACATAACTTCCACCGCGGCTCGAGGTCCGATCTAAATATACCAAATCATTTCAACGCGCGAGGATCTCGTCCTCGATTCTGAATCACAAGTACATGCATATCGTACCACTCGAAACGTTCCATTTCCTTCATTTAAATATTTCCCGTTAAGAAAAATTTCAACACGTAATGGTAAACACAGTTATTCCCATAGAATTTCTCATTACAAGTATTCACATAAGTAGGAGCATATTAGAAAATTCTTATTAGATAAGCATAACCGAATCAAGTTCAGAAAATCATTATTTTATAATAATTAGAGATTGTTTCTTTTAATGTAACGACCTCATCCATACCATAGAAAATATATCAACAGACTGGGTCTCCACCTCTAGGAATCTAACCTCCACTTCCGACATTCTGACTCCTATTTCCCCAGGTGGTCATGTAGTTGAGTTGTAGCTGAAAGGGGGCATGTAGCCTGAGTGCTCTGATGAAATATGACTCTCCGGGAATTTCTACCACCAGTCGACATAAAGTATCAACCTGTCCTGAGTTCGTCCGAAATCCCCAACTTTATCTCTTGCGAAAATTCCCGGCCTTATACATTCCAAACCAAAATCAATATGACACGCGGCCTCGCAATCTATTCCTTGACAGTGGACTTACCCCACGCGACACGAAGTCATAGGTCACAATACCTGATATTCCACAATGTTAAACTTCACAACTCATATAAATCAACCCCGTTGTTTTACACTTATTCCCATGGTGTGCAATACTTCACGGAAGCGGTCAAGAAAATCATCTAGGTCTTCAAAAGATATACCACTAGAATGGAGTGGAACTTGTCTGGTAACTTGTCCAACCTCAATAAACGGTCTAGTGCATCCTGCAACCATGGAGTAGCTATAAATGCTTCCGGAGTCTGAACTAGTCCAACATATGCTAACCGAGCTAGAACCTCCGCATCTAGATCCATTTGAGACTGTACAATAAGTGCTGATGTTTGAGCTTTCGACTGCGCTCTGCTTCTGTCTCTTACCTTGATCGTAGCTGTCACTGGTGTGTCACGCCCCGAAATCCCACCATCGGGCCGTGATGGCGTCTAACGTTGAACCCGCTAGACAAGCCAATGTATATAGCCAAACTAGCATAACAAAAATCTCAACTTTCCAGAATAAGCTAAAACGCTTCGGAATTAAATCAGCGGAATAAATACAGCTTAAGCTAAGTAAATACAATCACAATATAGCGACGCAGAATTTCCCAAAACCTGGAGTCACAAACTCAGGAACTGTCTAAGAGTTCTAAATACAAGTTTGAAAGGAAATACATGCCTGCCTTCGAAACTAAAGGAAAAACAAGACATAATCGAAGACAAGGGGATAGAAGAGACGCCAAGGCCCACGAACGCCAGCGGGTATACCTTGAAGCCTCTATGATGAACTGGAAGACACTCCCACTAATGATGTCCTCCGTGTCCGGCTGCGTAATCTGCACAACATAAAAAAAGTACAGGTGTAGCATCAGTACAACCGACCCCATGTACTGAGTAAGTGTTTGGCCTAACCTCGGCGAAGTAGTGACGAGGCTAGAACCAGACTACCAAATAAACTTGTGCAGTTCAAATAAATATATATACAATGAATAGGAATGTAGGGAGAAAACAACTAACAAAGGAAGGGGAACATGCTGTATGGAGATGACAATTCATATAAGAAATCTTAATAAGGAAAGGAACAACAAGCCAACATATTAATAAGGACAAGAAATCACAAACTCGCCCGGCATCATCCTTCGTGCTTTTACTCTCGTCCTCACTATGCAATGTATAATATAATCAATGTAAATCATGGAACGGCATCACCCTTCGTGCTTTTACTCTTTTCCTCACCATGCAATGTATAATGTAATCAATGAATATCGGTAAGGAATGGTACATCGTACAGCACAGCATCACCCTTCATGCTTTACACTCTTTCCTCACAATGTCAAACAATGCACGGCATCACCCTTCGTGCTTTAACACTCTTCCTCACCCAAACAACAATCTCAAACAGGGGCAAGGGAGTAAACAGAACAGATATAGAAATCCCGGCAAGGGAACAATAACAGAAATATCAACATCCCAGCAAGGGAAACAATACCAAACAATGCACGGCATCACCCTTCGTGCTTTACTCTCATACTCACCAAGACAAGTGCATGGCATCACCCTTCGTGCTTTAACACTCTTCCTCACCCAAACATCAATCACAAACAACGGGCAAGGGAGTAAACAGAATAGAAATAGAAATCCCGACAAGGGAGACAATATCAAACAATTAAATCCCGGCAAGGGAAACATCAATGAAACAATTAAATCCCAGCAAGGGTAAATTTCAATAACTCTTTCTCTTTCTTTCACTTTCATTTCCATGATTTATTCTATCACTTAAGCCAACGCTCCAAAGACTGTAATATCTCATAATTCTTTACCATTCATGTTACAATTTGAGCCAATGTTCCAAAGGATGTAATTATCTCATATATCTTCATAATTCATTTCACAAGTTGAGCCAATGCTCCAAATATGTTTAAAGAATACAATTCCCTTCACATATTGTTCACAACATATAGAAATCATCAATTAAGCATGGGAATTACCACCAAAATCAGAATATTCACAATATAAGGCCTCACGGTCATGCTAGACACCAATGTATAGATACTCGTCACCATGCCTATACATCGTACTCTACAATTAGCAAGTATCAATCAAGACTCAACTCCTATTCCCTCAAGCTAAGGTTACACCGAACACTTACCTCGGGTCCGAAGTATAGCAATCAACCTTCTAACACCGCTTTTCCTTTAGAATTTGACTCCGGAATGGTATTATCTAGGAATAATCAACTCAAGTATATCAATAAGGATTCAAATATTCAATTACATGGCCTAATTATCCATTTCCTAGCATACTTTCAATTTTATCAAAATTCGACCCCGGGCCCGCTCGCTCGGGTTTTCGAAACTTTCGAAAGAAACACTCACCCAAGGCCTAAGGATCATAAATACACGATTTTTACTTGATTTCATGGCCAATTCACTGAAAATTCTAAGGTGATCACAAGTTCTAGGTTACTACCCATTTTCTTGAATTTTTGTCACTAAATGGTGTAATTAATTAGGCTAAGATACATGCATAAAACAAGTTTATGGGTGGGAACTACTTACCTTGCAAGACCTGGTCAAAAGCTCTCAACAATGGAGGGATTATTCTAAGGAAGGAGATGAAAAATGAGAGAAATGGGTTTAAAACCCGTATTTAATCTCACTGCCAGAACAGTGATCGCACCTGCGGTTTCGCACTTGCAAGGAGAACCTCGCACCTGCGGAACTGGGCTGGGGGTCTGGGATCGCACCTGCGAAAGGGGAGACCGCATCTGCGATCTCGCACCAGGCCACTGGTGATCGCACCTGTGATGCCTGGGACCGCACTTGCGGTCTCGCACCTGCGATGCTGGGTAGCCGCACCTGCGGTCACACCAGAGCAGGTGCACCAGCAGCTGAGTTTTCCGGTTTTTAGCCCCGTTAGGTACCGAGAAGGCACCTGGGCCCACCCGAGCCCTAATCCAAGTATACCAACGTGTCCCAAATCATAATACGGACTCGCTCGAGCCTTCGGAACACTCAAAACAATGCTAAAACTCGAAATCACACCCCCAAAACTCAAGAACTAACTTAGGAATTTTAAGTTTTCTAACCTCGCTAACAACGTGCCGAACTGACCTATACATCTCGGAACGACACCAAATTTTACAGATTACTCACACAA
>ML366614.1:0-30142 GCA_005239505.1 Nicotiana paniculata
CCATCGTCCCCTCTATCACCTCCCGTTTCTAGTTTCCCTAAAAAACCAATCAATTTGCGTCAAATTCAGATCTAATAATCTGAAAACCCTAAAATTACTCCCCAGCGGACTTAGAGACACTCAATGGCTCAGACCTTCATGGGTCGATTGCTCTTGACTAGGGCAATTGATTCATGAGGGTTTGATTCATTTTCAAACCCTACCGGGGTCCGGCAACTTTATTTTTCCGGCCAAACCCATCAAATGGGTATTTCCCCCACCTTTTTTCTCTTCTTCTATTTGTTTCTTCTTTTGTGGTTATTTGTTATCTCGCTTTACTGAAGTTATGAATAGGGTTGTATAATCACCCCTGTCTTAGGCTAGTTTTCTTGTTCTATTACTACCCGTTCTTGTTTAGTCATATTTCTTTGTGAGTGTTCTTGTCTAGTCTGTTTTGTGTTTTTCTTTATGTGAGTCTTGATTAATCAATTTTAGGAATTCTTGTGGTAAAAGATTCTGGATTTCATTCTTTTTAAGACCAAATCTCATGTCAATCATTTCTTTTAGTTTGTTTCAGTAATTTCATTTCTTTCTTTTTCTTTCTCTCTTTTTGTTTTCTTCGTCCATCCGTGCTCATTGTTTGACTGTTACTATCCTGCTCTAGATTGACTAAGAAAAATCTAAAATGACAATTCTGTTTAATATTGATTAGAACAGTGATATCCTATATTGCGATTTGAATTAGATGATTGAACTGAAACTAAATAATAATTAGAACAGTGTTATCATGTTAAAACTGTGGTCGAATTTACCTATCTAGATAATAATTTGGAATTGTTTTTGTGCTGATTAAACTTAAATTTGATCTACGCCTTGCTTTGCTTTGATTGTTGATTCTGTTTAGTGTTAAATGAATGTCAATTTAGGATTCTTTCCTAATTATGTCATGCATAAGAGATATTATCTCTTTTAGTATTATTACTAGTTAGTCTGAACCAGTGCAGGGCCATGAATTAACTTAGTTCAAATACTAAACTCAAGGCTGCCCTAATCAGTGATAACCTCCTAAAATACACTTGTTTAACTAGATTAACCTAGTCTAATAGTCTCTTGAACAACTAACTAAGTCCTAAAATCTGCCTAAGGTAATTAATTTAGGACTAATTAACTAAAACAAACCATTTAACCTAGGCTTGATAATTAGTTAAGTTTCTGATTTTAGGTAAATGAGTTTGACTTAATTAAACTAAATCAGTTAACTTAATTTAAGGAGTCAAAACTAATTGGTTTACTTTAATTAATTGACTTAAACATAAGTAAGTAGTATGAAACTAACTCTAGGCATTTAATCAATTAACCTTTAATTAATTAACTCAACCTTAGTTAAGAACAACTAGTTGTCATCTAAAGGGCATAACTAGTGTCAGTTAACTATTGTTAAATGATAACCCAAGTAAGTAACTCTGGTTACTTAATGGTAAATATAGGGGCTTCAAAGGGGTACAGTAGGAAATATATATTAGTAAATCAGATTTTTAAGGATAAAAAGGTCTTTTCTAAAGTAGGAAAGTTCTAGAAGAGGGGCAGTTGTCCCAAAGATAAGAATAACAGCTGCCCTATATACTATTTCAGCCTTTTGGATGAGGAATATGCCAAAGCATATCCCATCCTTGAGCTCCCTATAAATAGACTTTCTTTCTACATATTCTGAACTTTTTTTGTTAACCAAAAAGGCCCCTGCTGAAAATCTGGATACAGAAATTTCATATACGCACACACAGTAGAAATCCTATACAAAAAGAACACTCGATTAAGTACAGAAAGATCTGAAAAAATCTAATTTTCTTCAGTCTTGGTATTCTTGAACTTGGGTGGTAGCTGACTGGTTTTTCTAGGTTTTTTAAGAGTTTATCTGGTTGAAATATGTTTTCTTGCTGGTCTTGCTTCAATTTCTGGATTTCCAAGCTCTCATTGTCTGGGTTTCTCTACTGCTGGTTTTGTTTCTTGTTAGTTGCTGTGTTGATCTCCAGTTTTTAGCATTTGACCTTTATTTGGTCAAATTTCTGTTGCTTTTACTCTTAAAAGGGTATGTATTAACTCATCTTCTCTTAATGAAATTTCTTGAACTGGAATCTTCTTCTTCTTCTCCCTGCTTAAACTAGTTGTCATTGATGAATGAGGTTATCTCTTCTGCTTTATGTAAATGTGACTGTATAGTTGTTTATTAGCATATTAATGAACCTGTGAATGTGATAAATACTATTTTGTTGTTGGTATTTCTTTGCTAAAATATTCTGTATATTTCACGCCAAATGTATATAAATATGGTAAATATTCATAGTTCCATACTAAAAAATAAGGCTGCACTAAGGTGTAGAATCTGACCTTCTTTATGGTCAGGTTCTCCATATAAGTGTGCAGAAAATATGCTTTCAATTGAGTCTCTTTGGTCAATAAAGAGATTCAACAAGCAAATCTCTAGATAGGTTAGTATTAGCACTAGGGTAGATGAGTTTGACCTGTTAATGGTCAAATTCACCCCATGATAGTGCACAAAAATAGTATAAATGGCTGAAATTTACCCTTCAAAGGGTATAAAGTAGGTAGTCAAGAAGGCCTTTAGAACAAAGAATCCAACCCCATAATTGGCCTGATTCATTCTCTAAAAAGCCAAGAGCAGTCAAAGTATTCGAATGAATATTTGTTGAAATATGGATATGACTATAAGGGTCAAAAAGGGTGGCATCATTAGAATGAATCTGACCCCTTCCATGGTAAGATTCTTTTCAGCAAATGCACAAAGTTTTCACTTTGGTATCATAAAATCTCACATCAATAGAGTTAAGTCTGATCCCCGTCATTGTCAGATTTGCTCTAATAGATGCATTATACATCTAGATTGAGATGATTAGAAACTACAAAAGAAGAGCTGCAAGTGTAAAGTATCCGGATGAGAAGCAACCCATTAGGATCTTTTAGCTCCTTCTTTAATATTCAAAACTGTATTCTTACAGAGGTTGTATTTTTTATTTCTGTAAAAAGAAAAATACTAATTATTCATTTCTGCATTCTGGGACTTTGTAATCTAAGATGGGACTGTGTATTCATTTTCAGCCCTTTTAATATATACTGTTCATGCTGATCTCTAAGGCAATCCGTTGGAATTTTTAATCTAGTCCTAATATAAGAAGTAATACAGTGCTGATACGTGTTTAATCAAAAGAAGAACTTGTATTTTTAAATCAGCCTGCATAAAAATTTGAATGAATATTTACTGAATCTTTTTTATTTTAGAAAGCATTCATTTCAAAAATCAGTCGTTTTCAATACAAGTAGAAATTAGTAAGATTTTTTCCAATTTATTTCATATCTCGAAAAAATGTCTTTTGAAAATCAATATGGGAACACTTTGAATACGTTCTAGTTTTAGAAACACGGTACTAGGTTATTATTAATAAATCTACCTGAGTTTATGTTATTTCAAAAATTACAAAGGCCCAGGAAATAAAGTGATTCTAGCTTACCAAATTCAAAGCGGAAAATCAGTAGATAATGTGTTTTATATGTTTGTGTATGTATGATGTGTTTCTCAATGAACATATTTGATACCATTTAGCATATTAGAATGTAGAAGCCTTTAATATTTGATGGAGAACGGAATTTCCTAACTAATATTTCTCTTGCAAAAATAGTCACAATTAGGGTGGCCCAAGGTGTTACAAACGGGGCTAAATGAGGCCATAGCCCATAAAACGATGTCTTTAGACTAATGTACACCATTTTTAGATGATATTATAGGTAAGATGTTACTTTTGGTTCGAAATTTGATATAAAAATCGATCATGACCTCAAAAATTACCTTAAAACTACATTCGGGAGTGGTAACTCATGCCTCCGACCCTCAACTCCAAACAACTAATAAAAATGCACATAGCAATCACGGGTGCATTCATGTGACGTGTTTGTCATGTGTTCAAAAATAACAAGTGCACGCCATCGTGACTTGTCTAAGATAAATCCATAAACATCTTAATTGATCTTAAAACTAAAACGCTCTTTGAAAAAATAGAAACTTAGAGAATAATTGAATATCGCCTCAAATAGGCATTTTTAATCGTCATGATCATAGTCATGACCATATAATCTACACTCGGGTGCGACAACTCATGCCCCCATCTTCAACTTCAAATTTTAATAAAAATCACATGTTGTAATTGCGGGTGCATTTCATGTGGCGCAGTTATAATGTGTCCAAAAACAAACAAGTGTACACCATCGTGACTTGTTTCAAGATAAACCCATAAATATTAAAAGCGGCTAAAAAGTGAAAAAGGCTAAAATCACAATAGCTTTAAAATATGTAAATAATTAGATAACTACGTCAAATATTAATAGTTAAGCGACCGTGCTAGAACCACGGAACTCGGGAATGCCTACACCTTCTCCCGGGTTAACAGAATTCCTTACTCGGATTTCTGGTCGCAGACAACTTAAAACAGAGTCTAAATTTCCTCGGTTTGGGATTTCAATAAACGGTGTCCCGGAACATCGTCAAAAATCCGGGTGGCGCTCTGAAAACTAAAATAATCCCAAATCTGAATAATGTCATTTAAAGTGGAAAAATTTCCTTATTACCCTTACACCGGTGAAAAAATAGGTGTGACATCATTAACCTACAAAATATTAACATATTTTAGTATATGAAATATAGAATAGTAACATAATAGTTAAAAAAATATTTAATAGTCAAACTAGTGTCTCAGCTAGCTCCTAAATAATATCATGCATCTCCAGCAATCGCGTATCACACACTGTGGCCTCCGTGATAAGTGATGGCGCAATCTATTAAAAAAATAAAAATAATATGTTACTGACTAATAATTAAGGTTAAAAAAATTAAAGCAATAGTACTACAAACAAACATGCGTCTGTATAGGCACACAATGCTCTAGGGGAACCTTGAGGTGAACTGGACTAGATGAAGATTGTGATGTCTCCCTCTCTGTCCCTGAAGTATCCTCAGCATCCCTCGATGAAGATCCATAACTCAGTTGTCTACCACCATGCAAATCTCGCACCGGAAGATCCTATGCAACCATCGATGACTCTAGAACACCAAGAAAATAATGATCCCAATCATACGCCGTAATGGCGGTGCTTGCAACCAACAATGGTGCTCTCTGGGTCAATTGTGAAGTCCCTGGTGACATATGAAGGTTGAAGAACAGCATATCATCACGAGCGTCGCATGGCTCAGCACAGTAACCCGGCTGATCATCGCCAATATCCTCCACGGGCGCCTCAATACCCCCTTACTGTGGACCCCGTCCTCGCCAACCACCACGGCAACATGGGTCACCCCTTCCTCTCTGACACGCCTACGACGTGTTGGGGGAACGCCTGGTCTATGATGGTAATCCTCAGGCGGTACTTACGTCTCCTTAAAACCTAATCGCGATCCTCTAGAGCAGCTCTCAATGTGTAAGCAGCAAGATCAACAACCTGATGACCAAACTCGTGCACAACTAACGCTCCATCGTTTGCATGTTGTAGCATATCCATTCCCATCTGGTAGAAACGGTGTAAGCCAATAGTCTACATATCATATAACATATTAATTAAGGAAGGATGTTAAGGAAATCCAATATGATAAGTAAGTATATCAAATAACATACCAGTATCTCATGCCTCCCGGTGTATGCAACATACCGACCACCCTCCCGATGAACGGGATTACCGATCCGAAGGCGAGTAAAATGGTGATACCAAACCATGTACTCATGATCCCCATCAACACGATCATGTGGAGGGTATGGAGGAATCAGGCCCAGTCTATCATCCCAGTCCTCTATCTGGGCCTCTAGCCAGACCAAGTATGCCTAGTCAATCTTGCTGTGATCCTCCCACTCGTAATGTGTGGAATGCCAACTGGGAGGAATATGTATAAGTTGGCGGTGACCAAACTATCGCAGGACTCGTCCGGTGGCATGATTCTTGACTATATTGAGACATATAAGTGGGACTAAAGACATCCACACAGCTCGACTGCGTGAGAAATAGTCCGGCAAACCTACGATGAGCTCGTCGTTGTATGACCTCCATATGAACTATTTATTAAACCCAGAAATCGTGAGTAAACACAAGACAAGTCAAGCATTATCAAACAAACTTATTCAAATATATACCTACACATCTTCAAGTAGATCCAATAGATCCCTGTAATAAGGGAGATGATGTCGAACCTCGACCTCGTGAGCGCGGCCTCGCCTATTTACCCACCTCCTAGAACGTGGTAGAAACGGTGGAGGTGGTGAATCTGGATCTATCGGTCCTAGAGGGGCCTGCATCTGCAAGAACCGCTCCCAAGCCCAAACCTAATATTTAATGTGGACATAATTTGAGTAATTTTGTACTATCTCAGTGATAATCATGAAAATAATTGATAATGTTATCACCTGCAGTAGCGAAATAAAGCTGGCGACGTCTCTCACGGTGCCCGTGGACGCCATGCACAGGTGTCTAGAAAGGTAGGCTAGAACAACTCAACCCCAGTTGTACGTATGTAACTCATCTAGTCGATCCAGATGATGCAAAAATCGCAGGCTAACAGGGTTTCCCGAAGTGTTCGGGAAAAGAATAACACAAACATCATCAATAGCAACAACCTTGACTGCCTCTCAATAGCCTCTAATGGTGAGTCATTTGTGATCTCAACGTACAGTGCCTCCAAATGTTGCCTAATGGTCGATAGCTGTAATCGACTAGCGCCACTCATAGCAGTCGGCTCCGTCATCTAGAATCTTGTGAGCCTATGCGACATCTATAGATAGTCGACTCTCTTATAATCCCTAAGAGCGTGCGGGTAGTGAACAGCCATATCATCAATGGGCAACCCAAATAAAACTTCCACGTTCTGTAGCGTGATGATAGCCTCGATGATAGGTAGATGAAATATGTGAGTCTCAGGTCTCCATCGCTCGATCATAGCCGTGATCAGGGGCCAGTCGAACTGCAATCAGCCGACCTCTACAATACGGTAAAAACCTGTTCGCTAAAGGCATGCAACTGTACGGGGATGACGGGGGTGGTCCCTAATGAAGTCCCAAAAATCGTCAATACGTCCTGGATGGAAGGTTTGGGACATCAATTGTCCATCCCAGATGTATGAAGATTGATGGCAACCATGGAGCAACATTAGCTCTTGAACTGCAGCTCTAGGATGCACAGACGGAGAATCCATGACGATGTCTATAAATTGAATAACATTAATTAAAGTATTTTTCTCTTTAATCGTTTAACATCTTTAAATATATTGCGATATTTTTATATTAATATTTAATTGATAAATTTTTATATTATTAATTAGTTTGATATACAATATTTATTTATGTGTTAGTTTTTTGGATTTTACGACTACAATTATGCAGGGTTTTTTTTGTACTGTCAACCTTTTTTCATATTTATTCTTCGTTATTAGAAAATTAAATATTTAATTTTTTTAAATTATCGAGATATTTTTAATAATTATTTTTATAAAAATTACTATTAAGTATTTAGTTCATAATGATTTATGTCTTAATTTAATACTTTTAACCAAACAAAAACGGCACTGTCTCTTTTACGTACTATCAGTTTTTTAACAATATTATACCTCATTAATATAATACTAAATGCTTAATTTGTTTAACTATTTGATATTAATTTTAAAAAATTACTGTTAAGTATACTTCGTTCATAACGATTTGTATGTTAATTTATTATATTTTACACAAAAACCCGACATCATATCTTTTGTACTGACAACTAATTATTTTATAATTCATATCTAATTTTTGATTCATATATAATTTATGATTCATATCTAATAATACATTTACTATACACTTTAAATAATTAATATTTAATCTGTAATTAATTACTCTAACTTGGTTCGTTAATGAGGACATGTAGTTATTATTCTTACTAAAGAGCATTAAAGTCACACTACTCTAAATGGCCTTAAATAACATCATTAACATAAATTAAAATTTATTATTAGTTCTACTACACTAAAGGGACGTAACACTAAAGGGCACTAAATAACACTAAAGTCACATATTATCATTGTACAACTATAAAAGTAGTAAACATGTAACACATATTATTCAACAAAGGTATAATATACAATTTTCATACATATTTGCTAAACAATAAAATAATTCGGATAAAAAAATAAAATTTCAAAAAAAATCACAAAAGAATCACAAATTCATACAACACAGTAATAACAACTAATTACCCAATTATATATATCACTAATACTAAATAAGTGATTCGAAATACTTCTTTTTGAGTTTTTTTAAATGGAGAAACAATGAAACTTTGGCCACCGAATCGGGCAATAAATGAGTTTCACTCTACGAGAAGGCCTTGGATAGGGTGTTAGATCGGTACAATAATAATGGGACAAGATTTCGAGGAAGGTGTAGGCTCAATGAAGTTTTTCCGCTTATAAATATGGGGGTGGGGTTCTGTCGGGAAGCAGACGACTGGTTTATTTAAATGGGTACATGCGCTATACCAGACTATCTTTTCACATTCAGGTATAGCGCATGTATTTGATGCGATATACTAAGACTTTGATCGCCTTTTCAGGTATAGGCATAGCGCATGAAATTTACGCGTTATATATAAAAATATTCTCAGTTCGTTTTTTCACCTATTTTGGTGTTTTGAGTCTAATTTTGCAAAACTTTGGTTCCGGACTCTTCATCTTAAGCAGTAATGTGACATTAGAAATGTATTCACGTTCATTTAGTGCGTGAGAAGGCAAATCAATTCTAAGAATTTGTCCTCTTAACGCCACGGGTCAAGCAGATTGAAATTTTTGTTTTACTCCACTCCCCTTTAAGTCTTGTTACGACCCAAAATTCACCATAAGGGTCGTAATGACACTTAATTCCGAAAATTAGGTAAGCTTAAACATAATAACATCAATCAGAATATAACAACTAAAAAATTTAATAGAAACTGAGACATAACACAACCAAAATGAAGATATAACAGTCATCTTCTAAAAATACATTAATACTGAGTCATAAGCTATACATGAAATACATAACAAGTCTAAAAAATATATAACTATTTGAGATACATAAACAGTAGAAAATAAAGCAAGAGGGTGACTCCGACGCCTGCGAACTGAACAACATGGATACCTTGAAGTCTCCAACAGATATAGCTCAACTCTCTATCGATCAGCTCGATCTGAAGTACCTGGATCTACACAAAGAATGTGCAGATGCGTAGTATTGAATACATCACAATTGGTACCCAATAATTATTAATACTAACCTCAACGGAGTAGTGACGAGGTTCAAGTCATGACACTTACTAGTCAAAAACTTGTGCGAAATATTAGCAGAGAACTGACAACAAAACAAATATCAACAACCTCAAAGAACGTGTAACAACAAATCAATGTAGAATAATTAATTTTTACCAAAAAAATATAATGGAAACGGGGCATGTGATAACATATCAAATTCAACTAGACAACTCATTAAGCAAAAGATATAATCATTTAAGAAACACGTTTGTAATCAAAACATCAACTTCAGTTCCAACATATGATCAATAAGAAAGGAACACCCCGATATATCTCATAACATTCCCAACAAAGCCACCCTTCTATTGTCGCATGCACATAAACGCCTCCCTTATGTCGCCACATGCACATAATAGCCACCCTTATCTCGCCTCATGCACATCACAATGAAATGCCTCCCTTATGCCACTGCATACGTATCTTGCCACCCTTATACTCTACATAATAAAAATCAACATGTATCTCATGTCAATATATGCCACAATACCACAAAACAACAATATCAAAAGTCTCATCAAAATATAGCCCACGGCTCAACGACAAGGTGCACAATAACATGACCATAACATAAGAGCGCGGGAGCATTCAACAATAAAACTTGTTTTAGATAGAAAACAATACAGTTCAAGGCATATTAATATCCTAAGGTCTAACATCCGCCACAAACCACACATACGCCTGTGTATAACCCGTCACTTTGTGTACACGTCGTTTCACATAACACAAATATGAAAATTAGACAAAATCCTAAGGGGTAATTCCTCCATACAAAGTTAGGCGAGATACTTACCTCAATTAGGCTAAATCAATATTCAAAAAATACTTTCATTTATAATTCATCTCCGCCCGATCCAAATCTAGCAAAAAATGACTCCATAACATCAAACAATGCAAGGGAATTCAATTTTAATTAATAAAGTTAAGATCTTTGCCGAAATCCCAAAAGGCCAACAAAATTTAACCCCGGACATGCCCGATCAAAACCCAAGTCGAGGGGTATATCTCTACTACCCATAACCCCATGAGTCCAAATATGTGATTGATTTTCAAAATCGAGTCCAAATCAACTCTAGAATATCAAATTTTTATTTTTTTTAGAAAGGTTTTATCAAAAAACCCTATTTCATTCATGGATTAATCAACTAAATGCTAAATCAAAGACGAGATTAATAAAAATAATCAAACCCAAGTAAAAAATAGTTACTCAATCCAAGTGAGTGAAAAATTCCACAAATATTGGCTCAAACCGAGCTCCCAATCTTAAAATATAAAATAATGAGTCTAAGTCCCACAATCTCACTTATTAACGCAGCTGCAGATGTCGCATTTGTGACTAGAGGTTTGCAAATACGACCTTCACAAATGTGACACAAGCATCGTAATTCTGAAGACTTCCCAACCCAGGTAGTGTCGCAAACGCGACCAACACTTTGCAAATGCAAAGTCTTCCTCCTTCGCAAATGATCAAATGATCACAAAAGCGGATCCTTCCTGGCTAGGTCCCCATTTGCAATTGCAAAGCTGGCTTCGCAAATGCAAAAGCCTGCCACACCTATCCCACCTTCGCAATTGTGACATGTCCATCGCAAATGCGAACTGGTGCTCGCATTTGCGAGACCTGCAGCACCAGCAAATCTGAAACAAGTTCAAAACACTCTGAAACGCGTTTGAAATTCACCAGAGCGTCTGGGGCTCCACACCAAACATCCACGCAAGTCTAGAAATATCATATGAACCCGCTCGCGATCTCAAAACACCAAAATAATTTTTTGGACCATGAAACGAACACCAAAACACATAGAAATCACAATGAAACTTAAGAACTTCTAAAATTACAACCAAGCGTCATATTCCTACCAAATTAACTCGGAATGACACCAAACTTTGTGCACTAGTCCCAAATGACAAATGGACCTATTTCAAGTCCCGATACAAAAATACAAACTTGATAGCCACAAAGTCAACCTATGGTCAAACCTAGGAATTTTCTAAACCTTTAAATTGCTAACTTCCGACAAAAAGAGCCAATTAATCCTAGGAACCTCTAAATTCCATTATGAGCATATGCCCAAGTCTAAAAATACCATATAAACCTATTGGAGCCATCAAAATATCGTTCCGGGGTCGCTTTCATAAGAGTAAAACCTTGGTCAACTCTTCCAACCTAAGCTTCTAAACTAAGAACCAAATATTACAAATCAATTCAAAATGTCCATGAAACTAAACCAACCATCTCCGCAAGTCACATAACAACAAATAGACATACGGGGAGCTTCAAAGGGGGAAACGGGACTCAAATACATAAAACGACTGGTCAGGTCGTTGCATTCTTATCCTCTTAAAAAACGTTCATCCTTAAACGAGTTATAGAAACATACATGAAGTGCCAAAAAGGCGAGGACATCGTCTCTGCATATCATGCTCGGTCTCCCAAGTTCCCTCCTCAATTGGTTGACCTCTCCCTTGAACCTTCAGCAATGTTCTTGGACCTGAACTATCAGACATGCCCGTCCAAAATAGCCATCGGCTCCTCAGCATAAGACAAATTCTTATCCAATTGCACCGAGCTAAAATTTAACACATGTGAAGAATCCTCATAGTACTTCTGGAGCATAAAAACATAGAACACCAGATGAACTCCTAATAAGATGGGTGGCAAAGCAAGTATGTTGGCCACCTCACCAACTCTCTCAAGAACCTTAAATGACCAATATACTGAGGGCTCAACTTGACCTTCTTCCTGAACCTCATCACACCCTTCATGGACGAAATCTAAGTAGAACCCTCTCACCTACCATGAATGCCACAACACGATCCTTCATGTCAGCATAACTCTTTTGCCTGAACTGCACTGTACGAAACCTCTTTTGAATGAACTTCACATTCTCCAAAGCATCACAAACCAAATCAGATCCCAACAACCTAGCCTCTCCATGCTCAAACCAACTAATCGGAGAACGACATCGTCTCCCAGATAAGGCCTCGTAAAGAGCCATCTGGATACTCGACTAGTAGCTGTTGTTGTAGGAGAAATCTACTAGCGATAGGAATTGATCCCATTGACCCTCAAAATTAACTGACTCAAAGTCTGTGGAAATCCAACCACAAAATCCATAGCGATACGCTCTTACTTCCACTTTGGAATATATAGCCTCTGAAGCAAACTGCCTGGCCTCTAATCTCATACTTAACCTGCTGACAGTTCAAACACCATACCACATACTCAACAATATATTTCTTCATTCTTATCCACCAGTAGTGCTGCTTCAAATCATGATACATATTTGTGACGTCTGGATGAATGGAATACTACGAACTATGGGCCTCCTCATGAATCAGCTCCCATAACCCATCCATATTGGGTACATAAATCTGGCCCTGAAGCCTCAAAACTCCATTATCATCAATAGTCACCTCCTTTGATATAATCGTGCTACACCGTGCCTTAATGTTCTTAAACAAGGACGACTGTGATACAACGCAAGCAAGAACCCTGTTAGGCTACGAAAAATCCAACCTCATGAACATGTCGGCCAAAGCCTAAAAATCCAAAGCTAATAATCTCTCCCCAACTGGAATAAAAAGCAAGACTCCCCATGCTCTCAGCTTTCCTACTCAAAGCGTCGGCTACCACATTGGCCTTCGCACGATGATAAAGAATGGTGATATCATAGTCCTTTAGTATATCTAACCATTTTTGTTGCCTCAAGTTCAGATCCTTTTGTTTTGAATAGTTTTTGAAAACTCCCGTGATCCGTGAATACCTCACAAGACACGTTGTAAAGATATTGCCTCCAAATATTTAGCGAGTGAATAATGGCCAGCTAACTCCAAATCGTGTTCTAGGTATTTCTTCTCATAGGGCTTCAACTGACTCTAAGCATAAGCAATCTACCCTCCTATATTAACAGACACCCAATGCCAACTCGTGAAGCATCACAGTAGACTGTATATAAACTCGATGTTGAAGGCAAAACCAGAGCTGGAGCTGTAGTCAAGGCAGTCTTGAGATCCTAAAATCTCTTCCCACACTCGTCCGACCATCTGAATGGGGCACCCTTCCGAGTCAATCTAGTTAAAGGAATTGTAATGGACGAGAAACTCTCCACAAAGTGGCGATAATACCTAGCCAATCCTAGGAAACTTCGAATCTCAGTAGCGGTAGAAGGTATGGGAAAACTTTGAACTGCCTCAATGTTCTTTGCATCCACCTTAATCCCATCACTGGACACCACGTGACCCAAGAATGCCACTGAGTCTAACCAAAACCCGCACTTGGAGAATTTAGCATATAGCGTCTTCTCCTTCAAAGTCTGGAGCACGATCCTCAAGTGATAATCATGCTCCTCCCGGCTGCGAGAATACACCAATATATCATCAGTGAACACAATGATGAAGGAATCCATATACGATTGAAACACATAGTTCATTAAGTGCATGAAAGTTGTTGGGGCATTGGTCAGCCCAAAAGACTCAGCAAGAACTCATAATGCTCATAACGGATCCTGAAAATTGTCTTAAGAATATCTTAAGCTCAAATCTTCAACTGATGGTACCCCAATCTCAAGTCAATCTTTGATAATACTCTGGAACCCTAAAGCTTATCAAATAAATCATCAATACGCGGTAGTGAGTAATTGTTCTTGATAGTAACCTTGTTCCAGAGCCGTCTAGAACTGGAGCACCCAAGGGGAGACACTCAGTTTGATGAAACCTTTATGTAGAAACTCTTGAAGTTGTTCCTTTAATTCCTTCAATTTCGTTGATGCCATGCGATACAGTGGAATAGATATGGGTTGAGCACCCGACACTAAGTCAATACCAAAACTAATATTCCTATCAGGTGGCATGCCCTGTAGGTGTACTGGAAACACATCTAGAAACTACATCACTACCTGAACTGACTCAACAATAGAAGTATCAGCACTAGCATCCCTCATAAAGGATAAGTATGCCAAGCACCCCTTCTCAACCATCTGTTGAGCCTTCAGAAAAGACACTACCCTACTAGGAACATGAACCAATTAACCTCTCCACTATAACCTCGGAAACCCCGCATGGACAACGTCATGGTCTTAGCGTGACATTCAATAATAGCATGATATGGTGACTGTTACACCCCATGTTTTCGTACGTGAGACTAAGTCATAAGTCAATTGGTGTAAGCTCAGAAATGAGATATTCTTTGAAAGTACATAAATTAAGTTAATCATGTTATATTGGAGGTTGGAAATATTTAAGATCATGAAGTGCAAGTACCAAGAGGGTTGTAAGTTTTAAAAGCTAAACGAATCGAAAAAAAGATGTTTCGTCAAAGTCGGCAAGTTAGGAATGGTATAACCCGTACTATTAGGGTGAGACTAGGGTGATTAAAATGATAAGAATGTGATATTTTGAGTTACTTTAGTTGTATTATAGTCGTATTTTAAGTTTTGAAGTCAAGCGAGTTGTGGGACAAAAGTTGGCAAGGGTCATCACAAGTTACATTCATAAATGTGCTGAATATTAGGTTAAATGTAGCGGAGATTTTCTCCAAATATACTTTGAATAACGAGATGATACACCTACAAAATTGTATATCTACGAGTCTAGTTTGTAACATGTTAAATCATTCATCAATATGACATATGAGTAGAGAGAGATTCGCATTTTTGCAAGACCACTCATGCAACCCCTATGGGACCTACTTGGTCGGTGGCCGAACTTCACCTATTTTTATCTCTTTTTTGGGATGAGATTTGATAATATTTTGATATACTTCCATCCTAACACTCTCCAAACTCTCCCAAACAGTTCCCCTAAGGCTCCAACGAGATTTCAAAAAAATACACCATAATTCAACATCAAAATTAGCCAAAGGTGAAGAATAACCCCTCTATGGTGTTGTGATGTGAATAAGGATGATGGTGAGCTAAGTTAAGATTAGGGATTGAATTTTATCTACTGCATAAGGTGTGTTTAACATCATTTTGATGGTGTTTAAGATTAATTATGTTGGTTGTGGTGTTAGAGTGAAAGATTAGAAGATAACACTTGAAAGAGGGAGAGATGCTGGTATCTTTTGTTGGGTTGTATATAATTATATATATGTTGTTATGGCTGAAATTATGGAAAATAACTTGATTATAATATGGTTTCTATTGTTTTGCATTTTTATATGTTTATCAAGTGAATTGATGAAAGAAATATATGAAACCTGAGATTGGAAGTGAAGATTAGCTTAAGTCACTTCTCTGGTTTCGTATTGCCATTGAGGACTGTTGTAAGCCAAACATAAATTGGATTACGACTTGAATCTACTGTAGGAGGTAATTATATTGTGCTCTTGAATGTTCTTAAGGTTATTATGATGTTGATTAAGTTAAATGGATGGACTAGACATGAACTAGTGAATAAAGTTGCTAATTGAGGATAGTTGGAGTTGTGGATTGTTTTCTTCATTATACATCTATGGTATAAGGATGGAATCATAGATGAATGACTTCATTATCATGTTAACGATACTTTTAAGTTAAAGTAAGAAGTCTATAAGAGGTGATATGGGGTGTACAAGTGCCAATCGGAGCTTGCCGCTCGTCGTGAAGTAGTTGTGACTTGTTGTTGTTATTGATACTTATATGTTGTTGATTTCTCTTGTTGTTGTTGGTATATGGTATTGGAGGAGGACCTTGTTACAGGGGAGATATTGTTGAATTTACGTCAACGAGCTACTAACTTAAGTTACGGACTTAGCCTTTACTCAACACTGATTTTGAATCTCCTTCTGCTATGGTAGATTGAGTTGAGTTGTTTGAAGAGTTTTCTTGGAAGGTATTAAGGACTCAACGGGGTTAAGCTATGTTAAGGATAAACCTTTCCTTCATTTTTTTATGATCACATAACTACATGCGTTTGATAACGAGACATAGATAGAAGTTTGTACTCCTGAATTTATGTACATTATCCTAGCCTCATAAATTACAGTTATCTCCGTTATCGGAATTTTATATTCAGTTAAGTATTGTATTCTTCCAGTAAAAAGAGCACATGGTATATATATATATAATAGCACATGGTATATATATATATATAAGAGCACATGGTATATATATATATATATATATATATATATATATATATACACACACATACATACATACATACATTATTATAGTACATTCAGCACCACCAAGCTATAACCGTTGGGCAGGCCCCTATTGGGAAACCTCTGATCAGATGGTAAGTTATATATCGAGCCTACTGTGGTTGAGCATCTATGAGAGAGTCCGGAATGTCCAAGATACAGAGCCTAGCATGACCGAGCTCCTATGAGCGAGCCTACTATGGCAGAGCAGTTACACATACTAAGCCTTATAGTGACGGACAACTATTTTGCTTACTATCTTAAGAGAGTTGAGTCAATATCAACAGGTAAGCATATCTTTTGATTATCTTTGACTCCCAGTTACTTTCAGCTATTATATTATCAGTTCAGTTTCAACTTTCAGATATTTTGTTGCCTTACATACTCGGTACATTATTTCGTACTGACGTCCCTTTTGCCGAGTACACTGCATTTCATGCCTGTAGGTCCTGATAGACAACTGGATAGAGCTTCCCAGTAGACAGAGTCAAACATCAGCTTGCTTGGTAAGCTCCACTTCCTCAGAGTTACTAGGTCTAGACCTTGGAGTACATTATATATATATATATATATATATATATATATATATATATATATATANGTTACTAGGTCTAGACCTTGGAGTACATTATATATATATATATATATATATATATATATATATATATATAGGTTGGATAGGTAGGTCGAGGCCCTGTTCCGACCATGATACAGTTCAGTTATCTCTACAGGCTTGTAGATGAGACCTGTATATTTTGTATTGATTGGTATTGTCATGGTGGCCTCGTCGGCCTTGATAGGTATTGTCAGCTCGTAGGTATGCCTCATCAGCCTAAGTTGAGGGTTACCCGTCCAGAATTTATAGTTACAAAGTGGTACACTCGGGCCAAATATGGCACCGGGTACCGGCCACACCTCCCCAGGTTTGGGGCGTGATAGTGACAACCAATCCATGCCCAAAATCACATCAAAATCCACTATATTAAGTAACAGAAGATCAAACCTAGTCTCATAGACCCCAATAGTGACCAAACAAGAAAGACAGACATGGTCCACCACAGTAGAATCCCCAACGGGTGTAGACACATAAACAAGAGTACCCAAAGAACCGCGAGACATATCCAAATATGAAGCAAAATAGGATGACATGTGCGAATAAGTAGAACCCAAATCAAATAAAGTGGATGCACCTCTATGATAGACCAGAACAATACCTTTGATGACGGCATTTGATGCAACTGCCCCAATCCTACCAGTGAAATCATAACAATGGTCCTAGACTCACGCTCTAGGACGTTAGCAACCCATTTGTTCTCCATCTCTAGATAGATGTGCAGGTAGAGTAGCAACTGGAGCAGGAACCATAGCTTGAATACCCTGATGAGGTCCAACCCTCCGAAGTGTGGGAAAATCTCTCACAATACGCCTAATAGCGCCACACTCAAATCAACTCCTCTGGGGGCGTGGATGCTGGTACTATGTCTGCTCCAAACGACTGGAATAACCATTGTAAGAAACCCGTGCAGGAGGTGCACTAAAAGATGGTTTTCTGATATAAGTACCCTGAGGTCCGTGACTAGCTGGAGTACTACGAGTAACCTGAAGTACAGACTGAATTGGTCGACTGACCAAGCCTTATCATGACAAGCGGTAAACGAAGAGTGGGAACTACTAAATCTTCCAAAACTTCGAGGCCTTTTTTCCTCCATCTCCCTTCTCTCTTGCATGCGGCTACGCTCCAACCTCCTAGCGATCTCCACAACCTGGTGGAATGAAGTCTTAGCCTCCAACTCCCATGCCATAACAAATCAGAGGCTATAATCGAGTCCTTCAATAAATCTGCAAACGCTCTCTCTAATAATGGAAACCAAAGCAGGTGCATGTTGAGATAACTTCGTAAACCTCATATCATACTCGTACAAAATCATACTACCCTAGTACAACTGCTCGAACTCGATGTGCAACTCATCCCTGTGGGCATATGGAATGAACTCCCTAAAGAAGAGATTTGCGAATTGGGACCAAGTAAGTGGCGTTGTGCTAGCAAGCATACTTGTCTCATAAGTCTGCCACCACCTATATGTCGGCCCCGTCAGTTGGAAAGTAGTAAGGTTGACCTCGCTCAACTCCACTATGTCCATAGCACGTAAAATACAGTGACACTGATCTAAGAAACCATGTGCATCCTCAGAAGCTCTTCCACTAAAATGAGGAGGATGATACTTCTGGAACCTTTATAACCTCTTCTGCTCCTCAACCGACCAACTAGCCTGATCTCGGGCTGAACCGCAACCACGTGCCACACTGGTATGACACCTAGAGCCTGATCAACATGAGTCCACTACTATGAGTATGGGCGGCGGGAGCCTGAGCTCCTTCCCCAGCCTAAGAAGTAGATGGTGCAACCAGGATTAACCCCGCCTGAACCAAGGTCCCAAACATGCTCAAAACATGTGCCAAGGTCTCTTGAAGTCCAAGGGTAGCAACAGGCACCTCAGATTCCTTCTCCCAACCGGAGCTACTGGTGGTTCCTCAGTCCCAGTCCTAGTATGGCCCCTCGCTGCGGCACGTGCCCCGCCTCTACCTCTTCCCTGGACTCTAGCAACACCAGTCTTGGGGGAATCGTCATCCGTAACTGAAGCTCGTTTCTTCAACATCAGTGAGAGAATAGAAAGACAATGGCTCAAATTCTGAAATCAGTGAATTCGAATGATAAGGAATGAAAGAAGTGAAATTTCCTAATAGTTCAGTATCCTCTCGAAGATAAGTACAGACGTATCTGTACTGACCCGTAAGACTCTATTAAACTTGCTTATGACTCATAGAACCTATGAACCTAGTGCTCTGATGCCAACTTGACACGACCCAAATTCCATCATAAGGGTCGTAATGACACTTAGTTCCTAAAATTAGGTAAGTCAATCATATAACGATATCAATACGAATATAACAACTTAAAAATTTAATAGAAATTGAGAAATTTCATAACACAACCAAAATGGAGATATAACAGTCATCTTCCCAAAACCCGGTAATATTGAGTCATAAACTCTACATGGAACACATAAGAAATCTAAAAAATATGTCACTGTTTGAGATACATAAACAATAGAAAATAAAGTAAGAGGGTGACTCTGAGGCTTGCAAACTGAACAACAGGGATACCTTGAAGTCTCCAACATATCTAGCTCAACTCTCTATCGATCAACTCGATCCGAAGTACCTGGATCTGCTCAAAGAATGTGCATATGCTTAGTAAGAGTACAACACAGCCGGTACCCAGTAATTTTCCAAGACTAACCTCGGTGGAGTAGTGACGAGGTTCAAGTCATGACACTCACTTGTCAATAATCTAAGTGAAATATTAACAGAAAACTAACAACGAAAAGCATAACAGAACAAATATCAACAACCTCAAAGAACATGTAACAACCAGTCAATGTAGAATAATCCATTTTTACCAACAAAATATCAATGGGAACGGGACATGTGATATCATATCAAATTCAACCAAACAACTCATAAAGCACCATCGACATTAGGAACACAAATCCAACCCTAAAGTTACAATACACTATCATCACCAACAGTCGCCTTCTTAGCACCACCTCACTGCACTGTGTCCTTATAGACAAATAAATGGATCATCATACTGGCGAGCCTTAAATGAGCTCAAACAAGGACAACTGTGAAACAACACAAGCAAGGACTCTACTAGGTTCAAAAATATCCAATATTACCATCTTATTGGCCAAAGTCTAAACATCCATATCCAAAAACCTCTCCACAACTGGAATAAATAGCAAACTCCTTATACTCTCTGCTTTTCTACTCAAGGTGTCTACTACCACATTAGCCTTCCTGGATGATACAAAATAGTGATATCGTAATCCTTCAACAACTCCAACCACTTCTGTTGCCTCAAATTCAAATCCTTCTATTTGAACAAATGTTGAAGACTCCGCTGATCAGTGTAAACTCACAAGACATGCCATACAATTAATGCATTCAAATATTCAGCGTGTGCACAATATCTGCCAAGTCCATACATAAATCGAATATTACTTTTCATGGTGATTCAACTGGAGAGATCCATAGGTACTGACCATACCGTCTTGCATCAACACACACCCAAGACCAACATGCAAAGACTCACAATAGATAGTATACAACCTCGATCCTGAAGGCAATACCAAAACTTAACTATAGTCAAAGTAGTCTTGAGCTTCTGAAAGCTCTCCTCACACTTGTCAAACCATCTAAATGGAACTCCCTTCTAAGTCAATTCATTCAATGGACTTGCAATAGATGAGAACCCCTCCATAAAGCGACGATAGTACCCAACCAAACCAAAAACAATCCAAATTTCAGTAGTGGTAGAAGATCTAGGCCAACTCTGAACTTCCTCAATCTTCTTCAGATCCACCTTGATCCCATCACTAGACACCACGCAGCCCAAGAATAACAGTAAATCCAACAAAAACCCAAACTTAGAGAACTTATCATACAACTTTTTCTCCCTCAAAATCTGAAGCACAATCCTCAAATATTGCCCGTGCTCCTTCCTACTATGTACCAAGATATCATTATTGAACAAAATAATAATGGAATCCAAATAAGACTAGAACACATTGTTCATTAAATGCATAAAAGATGATAGGGAATTAGTAAAGACCAAAAACATCACCAAGAACTCATTATGCCCATAGCGGATCCAAAAAGTCATTTTAGGAATGTCCGAAGCCCTAAGATTCAACTAATGATAAGTCGATCTCAAGTCAATATTTGAGAACACCCTATCACTCTGAATCCGATTAGACAAATCATAAATGTAAAGTAGTGGATACTTGTTCTTGATGGTAACCTTGTTCAACTGCCTATAATCAATACATATTCTCATGGAACTATCCTTCTTCACAAAACACACTGGTACACCCATAGGATAAACTTTCGTCCTGATGAACCCCTTATCCAACAACTCATGTAATTGTTCCTTCAACTCTCCCATGCAATAAGCAAGAATAGATATAGGCTAAGTGCTCGGACCAAATCAATACCAAAATTAATATCCCTATCGGGTGGCATGATCAGTAGGCCTACAGGGAACACTTCAGAAAACTCCCTCACTACTGGGACTGAATCAACTGCAGGAGTATCAGCACTAACATCCCTCACAAAATCTAGATACGCCAAACACCCCTTATCAACCATCCATTGATCCTTCAGAACAGAAATCACCCTACCCGGAATACGACCCAAAGAACCCCTCTATTCCAACCTTGGAAACACTGGCATAGCCAACTAACGAGCACAAAACACACACTAAAATATGCTCGCTAGTCGAATATAGTAAATTACAATATCGTATCCACATGGATTAGAGTTAAATAGTATTATTGTAGTTTGCAGCTAGATTGTTATCCAGGATTATCAACAATTGAGGTTTATGTGATTAAAACTAAAATTAACTAAGAGTCTAAACTATTGGCTAATTACAATCAACGTAAGTATTAAGCAAAGGAAGTTATCAATTGGGAAAAGATATGGTTGATAGGATAGGTGCAACATAAATGTTTGGGATTGTTTTATGTTTTCCTTTAACTTAAATATTATTATGATGAGTTACTCCATATCCATGGAATAGTTCTCTTCAGGGTTTGATGGATTTGGTGTATTGATACTTGTTTGTAGGTAATTAACTCTAGTTTTATGTATTGAATCATTTTTGGATGTTTTAAATGTTGCATCTATATTCACTTCTTCATGTAATTGAGAGAGGCATAACTTGCGATATTGTTGCATTATATTTTGTTGGTTGAAGTCATTAATTCTTCTTAGTAATTGGAAGAGGCTATATGAATTATTGATTAAACTTAGTTAGGAGGATAATCGAGAGAGGTTCTCCTAAAGACCAATCCACTACGAATTCTTACATATCTTCACATGCTTAAAATTGGTTGAGGTTGAGACTTAATCGAGAGAGGAGTTTCTACTAATCAATTGAACTAATGACCAAGTGAATTTGATAGACTCACTTAAACTCTTCAAGTGAATTATCTAGAGTTAAATCCGAAACATTTATCTTGCACCTATCCTATCAAACCTATCTTCTCCCAATTGATATCTTCCTTTGCTTAATACTTGCGTTGATTGTCATTAGCCAATAGTTTAGACTCTTAGTTAACTTTAGTTTTAATCATATAAACCTAAATTGTTGATCATCCTGGATAACAATCTAGCTACAAACTACGATAACACTATTTAACTCCAATCCCTGTGGATACGATATTTTAATTTACTATATTCGACTAACGAGCATATTTTAGTGTGTGTTTTGCGCTCGTCAAATTTTGGCGCAGTTGTCGGGGATTGACAATCAATAGTGTTTGAAATAGTTTGTAGTGCTAATTCAGGAATTTTTCTTTTTGTTTTACTTTACTTTTCTCTTTTTTACGTTTGGGTGTTCGTCGGTTGTACACGGGATACAGGTTAGATTGGTGCATGACTCGATCTTCTGGTAAGGAATCACAACCATACGAACCAAAAATCGAGAAACATCTGCGATAGTTGAGGAAGGAAAGAAACCTCCCCGAGAATACAGAAACGATTGGGCAATCATCAACCAAAGAAAAGATGGCGGGATGTGATGATAATGTTGATTTGGCTACGAGAGAGGCAGCCCAACTCAGAGAGAAAGCTGCAATGGATGCTGAAGAAACGGCACTTAGAGATGCACAAGGTGCTTATGAAGAGGAGAGGACTCGAAGAATGGCTCAGAATCAGCCCTTGGGTGTAGAACAGTTCAGAAATGTAGCCCCTAGCCAAGGGAGACCAGTTGGCGATTATTCTAAACCGGTCTACAACAAAGGATTATCTAGTATGAGACCACCACCAGTTGCAGCCAATAATTTCGAGTTACAGTAAGGGTTTCGCCAAACCCTTCAAAATAGTTATGTCTTCAGAGGAAAGATGAACGAAGATCCAAACAATCATCTGATGGACTTCGAAGAGATAATGAACACCTTTCAATATAATGGTGTATCACAAGATGTAGTTTATCTAAGGGAATTCCCCTTCACACTTAAATATGAGACAAAACACTGACTTCGAAGCTTGCCTCAGGGGTCAATTAGAACATGGGAGGAGATGACCAAAAAATTTCTTGCAAAATATTTCTCCTCAGCTAAAACGGGAAAGTTTAGAAGAGAAATCCATAACTTCTGCCAGAATGAGACTGAAACTGTGTTTGGAGCTTGGGAGAGGTTTATGGAGATAGTGCGAAAGTGTCAACATAGCGGAATTGAACTCTGGATGCAACTCCACGACTTTTGTGATGGATTGACACCGAACTCATGAAGAACTTTGAGTGAAGAAGCTGTAGATCCGCTAATGAAGAAGACTCCAGAGGAGATAGTCACAATTCTAAATGAGTTGTAAGAAGATGCAAATCATTGGCCCTCTGAAATTGTTGAAAGAAGAAAGTCAACTTGTGTTCACCAAGTTGATGCTAACACATCGGTGTAGGTACAGCTTGATGACATGGCCAAAGAAATAAGTAAGCTGACCTTAGCTTTGATACATAATGAGCCCCATGCAGCAAGTGACATATGTGGAAGATAACACTCTACTCATGAGTGTCAAGCCTCAACTAAGGAAGTTAATGATGTGGGTAATTATAACTTCAATGCAATGGGTCAGAAGCACCCCTATTTTTCATGGAGTTCACTTGGGGGTACAACAAATGCATGGCAACAAAATAACTCCAGATTTCAAGGAGCTCCTGGTTTTGTGAATCAGCTGAGGCCGTAGTTTCAGCCTTAACAGCCAATTCAGTCTGGATTAGAAGATCTGATGAAATCCTTCATTGTCAAGACTGATAAGAGATTAGATGCTCATTGTGCAACTATCAAAAACTTGGGACAGGTTTGCGTAACTTGGAGACACCAATGAGACAAATTCCAACTATATTATCTGAGAGAATCCAAGTAATCTGCCAGCTGATACTGAAAAGAATCCCAAATAAATGGTAAATGATGTGACCTTGATAATCGGAAAAGTATTGAAAGATCCCACTCCAATTCATAAAGAAGTCGTGCTGAAAAAGAAAGTAGGAAGGAGCTAAAAACTGAAAGATGATAAAAAGACTGAGAAGAAGAAAGGCAAGAAGAGAGCTGAGAAAAAGAAGAATGAGGAAACTTCAAGAAGGTAGGTTTATTATGATGTGATCAAGCACATTCCTGCTCTACCTTTTCCCTAAAATCTCTATAGCGGAAAGCTGGACAAGCAGTTTGAGAGATTTCTAGATATGATGAGACATGTTAATGCGAATTTCCATTCACTGAAGTTATTTCACAAATGCCAACTTATGCAAAATTCTTGAAGGATATCCTTACAAAGAAGATAAATATAGAAGAGACCTCAGTGGTCAAACTCGCAGAGCATTGCAGTGCAATCTTGCAAAATAAACTCCCATAAAAATGTGGATATCCAGAGAGTTTTACGATACCTTTCTCTTTAGGCACTCTTAAGTTTGATAAATCTTTATGTGATTATGGTGCCTCAATTAATCTAATGCCATTTTCTATTTACAGAAAACTGGAGAAGGAGGTCGGAGAGATAAGGTCGGTGCCGATATCTTTGCAGCTGGCTGATCAAACAACTATCACACCTGAGGGGATAGTAGAATATGTCTTGGTGTTGGTGGATAAGTTCGTATTTCCTGTAGATTTCATAGTACTGAATATGAAGGAGAACAAGTAGGTTCCCCTCATCCTAGGAAGACTATTTTTAGTAACAGGGAGAGTTATACTGCATATACATGATAGAAAATTCATGCTTAGAGTGGGTGAGGAGACGGTGACGTTTGAGATAAATGTAGCAACTAGAGTGGAAAAGGAGAAGACAGCTGCAAGTGTTGAGTGGAAGGTGAAGGGCGTGAAAGAGAAGGCTTCAGCGATAGAAAAAGACAAGTGTGGAGTGTACCCCAAAAAGGCTAAGAATAAGTTGTCTTCATGGATGTTTGCACTAGTTCGGGCGCGTGGAATGGAGTCCGACTTTGATTTAGACCCCGACTAGAGATTTAGGAAAGTTTCCTCTACCTTATGCTTTTTAATTGTGTCATGGAAACATGCTACAACTTAAAGTGTGGGGTGGGGCATAATCGTATGTTGTATGTGTATGTGTATGTGTTAGTTTTTGCTTTTTAGTGCTAAACATAAAAATTTTAATAATTTTTTACTTTTCCCGATGATGGATATAATTCGACGGGTTTCTTGAGGGATTAAAGTCGAAAGAAAAAGAAAAAAAAGAGTTTCTTTTGTTAGGTAGTGTAATAATTCCCCCTTGGTTTTTGTTTGAGTCGTGGTTCTTTTCCAAGGGTTTTGTTTGAACAGGGTGTAGTTAGTTTTTATTTTGTTAGGTGTAGGAAACCTTGTGCTGTGATGTGAATTGAGGGCAATATCTTTTGACTTTATTATGCCTTGAGAATAGTGAGTACTTTAGTTGTGACGCTTAGGCTCAGTTTTTTTACTCTTGGAGAAGTATCTTAAATTGTATAATCTTAACTTTGCTTAACTGCTTTGACTAGAGTATCTTGATGAGTCCTATCCTGAGTGAGTCATGTGTCATGTGTGTGTGAGGTTTTGTTTATTTTGTTCATTGCATTAGATGTCTAGAACTTGCCCCGTGTGTTTGCAAAGCAAAATAGTAGTTTTGTTCAATCTAGGAAGTGAAATAGGAGTTTCTTTGTTGAGGCATACATTTACCCACCTAATTGTTATGTATCTTAGTTAACCTCGTTGATCATGTAATCATGTTTCTTTGGCAATCACATTACAAGCCTTAACCATGTGCTTGAATTGACCATCTATTTGAACCTTGTACCTCTCTTGAGCACTTGAATTTGTTATGAACTTTGTAAAAGTTGAAGTGTGGGGTGGTTAGGGTGGCTTTTGAGTGAAACTAATGAAATAAGGAGAAAGTTGCACTGATTTGAAAAAGTAAGAGCCACTTAAATTGAATAAGCAAAGAAAAAAATAGTTGTATTATTGTGCAAAATGTTCTTTGATAGTAGTATCTTTTGATGTATTTGTGCTTAAAGAAGAAGGGAGTTAATCATATTGATGTTCAGGCGGAGTATGGATTGACATAAGTATAGGGTTTTGAATGTTAAAGTGGATGTATTAAAAGTTTTTAGGGAGGTGTAGTCACTCCTATATCTAAATATATCATACCTGTCCCGCAGCCTACATTACAACTAGTTTAAAGTCCTACTTGATCCTTGACAAAGTGAGCTCAAATTAGTAGAGTAGCACACTACAGGCAAGCCTATGGTGCATCTTTTGTGGCATACGAATGTTGTTTCCGAGAGTGAGTGAATTCTTTCTATCTTGAGTTCCTAATTGTTCTTAAATTTTATTGTGTGTGGAACTACTCTCGATTGTTATGTGAGGGAACTTGATTCATGAAGGAAAGGTAATGTCATTGACCTTTGTGTTAGAGTAAGTGAGTGAGTTTTGAATAATGCATGAAACTTGTGATTCAAATCTTTAGGCAAGAATGTTACAATATTATGCTTCGTCTATTCTAAATATTCTTGGTGTAATGAGTTAAGAGAGTTGTTTAATAAGGTTGTGCCTATATAAAGTATGGTTTGATTGCTCAAGGACAAGCAATGGTTTAAGTGTGGGGTGTTGATGGTAGTCTATAATCTCATGTTTTAGTCGCTTACAACACTTTAATTGAGTTTGAGCTTTAATTGCTAGTGTTTTGCACTAAATGTGTGTTTTATATCTTGTAGGAGTGATTCCGAGATATGTCGATGATATGAAATGAATTCGAGTGACTTGAAGCTTTGGAGTTTAAGTAAAATCCCAAGGTATTAAGTCGGGATCGCGTTCGGGGGTTGAAAACCACGTCTGGATATCAAAAAATGCAAGAAAAATCCGTACTCAGAGAAACCCCCACCGCCGCAACGCGTGGAGCGCCGCACTAGTATATTTCTTTGTTGTTTGTCAGAAATCAACTCTCTAGATTTCCCAATTAATGCCCCGCATGGCGCGTCGCCCCATGCGGCGTGCCTGTGCAATTGTTACAGAGTTCTTAACCCAGTTCGCGCAGAAAAGGGTGTTTTCGTCTGGCCCGACCCTACTTAGTATAAATATATATAAAAACATTATATTATGGAATTTGACACATCTTAAACCTAAATAAGCCAATGAGGAGGTGGAGAAGCAAAAGCTTAAGGATTTCATCATTCAATCCTCTCTCAAGACAAGGGTTTGGATTGTTTTATGTTTTTCTTTAACTTTAATATTGTTATGATGAGTTACTCCATATCCATGGAGTAGTTCTCTTTAGGGTTTGATAGATTTGGTTTATTGATACTTGTTTGTGGATAATTAACTCTAGTTTTATGTATTGAATCATTTTTGGATGTTTTATCAATTGGAAGAAGATAGGGTTGATAGGATAGGTGCAAGATAAATGTTTTAATTTGGACTCTTTGTTTATTTTAGTTTTAATCACATAAACCTCAATTGTTGATCATCTTGGATAGCATTCTAGCTACGAACTACGATAATACTAATTAACTCCAATCCATGTGGATATGATATTTTAATTTACTATATTCGAATAGCGAGCATATTTTAGTGTGTGTTTGTGCTCGTTAAATTTTGTCAAGTGAGTCTTCCAATTTGAGCACGTGAAGATTGTAAGAATTCATAGTGGATTGGTCTTTAGGAGAACCTCTCTGAATTATCCTCCTAATTAATTTTAATAAACAATTCAACTAGCCTCTTCCGATTACTAAGAAAAATTAATGACTTCAACCAGCAAAATATAATGCAACAATATCACAAGTTATGCCTCTCTCGATCATGAACAAGTGAATATAGATGCAATAGTTAAACATGACATAAAACTAGAGTTAATTATCCACAAACAAGTATTAATACACCAAATCCATCAAACCCTAAAGAGAACTACTCCATGGATATGGAGTAACTCATCATAAAAATATTTAAGTTAAAGAAAAATATAAAACAATCAAAACCCTTGTCTTGAGTGAGGATTGAATGATGAAATCCTTAAGTTTTTTCTTCTCCACCTCCTCATTAGCTTATTTAGGTCTAAGATGTGTCAAAAGTCCATAAAATAACGTTTTTACATGTATTTATACTAAGTAGGGTCAGGCCTAGACGAAAACACCTTTTTCTGCGAACTGGGATAAGAACTATGTAACAATTGCACAGGCGCGCCGCATGGGGCGACGCGCCATGTGTTGCATTAGTGGGAAAATCCAGAGAGTTGATTTCTGACAGACAGCAGAGAAATGGCCTAGCGCGGCACCCCATGCGCCACGAAAGTGGAGGTTTAACGAATTTTTCTTGCATTTTTTATATCCATACGTGGTTTTCTACCCCCACATACGATTCCGGCTTAATCCCTTGGGCTTTTGCTCAAACTTCAAAGCACCAAATCACTCGTATTCATTCGATATCATCTACATATCTTGGAATCACTCCTATAAGGAATAATACATACAATTAGTGCAAAACACTAGCAACTAAAGCTCAAACTCAATTAAAGTGTAGTAAATTAGAGTGCAATAAGCGACTAAAACATGAGATTATAGCCTACCATCATCAATGTCATGGTCTTAGCGTGACAATCAACAATAACACGATATAGAGATAACTAATCCATACCTAAAATCACCTTAAAGTCAATCATATTAAGAAATAAAAAATCAACCCTAGTCTCATAACCCCAATGGTAACCACACAACACGTTCTACCACAATAGAATCACCAACAGGTGTATACGCATAAATAGGAATATCAAAGGAACCATGAGCATATCCAAATAAAGAGCAAAGTATGATGACACATAAGAATAAGTGGAACTAAGGATAAATAATGCAGAAGCATATTTGTGGCACATTAGAACAATACATGTGATCAAGTCATTTGAAGCAACTGCCTTTGGCTTAGCCAGGAATACATAACAAAGGGCATATCCTCCACCTGATTGACCCCTCCCTTCAGGACGACCTCAAACAAACTAAGCTCCACCCCTAGATGGTTTTGTGGGTGGTGTAGCCTCTACGCGGGAATTATGGATTGGGTGCCCTAATATGGTGCATTACTCAAAAGTCTAGGGAAATCCCTCTTAGGATGACTCAAGTCTCCACACTCAAAATAACCTCTCCTCTGGCAAGGCTTCTAACTCTGTGACTGACCCCGAGGACCTGAATGCCTACTTGAAGAACCCTAAATAGATGGGGCTCGGTATGAACCCTATGCTGGCATTGCACTGAAAGATTATTGGGTTGGACGAGTACTATATGAACTGTGGCTGACTTAAGAACCATGATGAACCTGGTGGTCTGACTGAACTGTCATGAAAGTCTTAGTTTTTTTTATTTAACCTAGGACTTTCCTATATTTTATGCTTTCCTCGAATTGAACTTTTGTAACTAAATTGTTCTATACTCAATTAAGGAATAAGGAGACCTGTGTTTTTGGTAAACAGTCGTCGGGCCTGGTCACTGCGACTCCCTTTGTGAGGAGGCACCCCTTCTCCCGAAGTTACGGGGCTATTTTGCCGTATGTAAATGTATTCATTTCCTCTGCATTGACACGATCAATACTACTATCGGAGTGAAACAA
>MDKI01057685.1:0-54992 GCA_005239505.1 Nicotiana paniculata
GGCGTTATGGGTCTAACGCCTGGGTAACGCCAGGCCACCCCAGGCGTTATGGGTCTATCGCCTAGGTAACGCCAGGCCACCCCTGGCATTTTGGCTATAACGCCTGGGTAACGCCAGGCTTGTCTCGGATCACTCCTTTTCGACTCTTGCACGTATTTTCCGACGTTTATGCTCTCATTTAGCTCGGCTTCCTTTTTCAACTCACCTGCACATTAAATAAACTCCATTAGGCGCACATGACGTGTATTTTTATCATTAAAACACCTAAAATGCACGGTATATGATGCTAAAAATCATGAATTCTAGCCACGCATCAGTTATCTTTCACACATGATCTTCAAAGAATGGTGATATCAATGTGCAACAAATTCGTTTAAGTGATAATATGTGAATTGATGCTCTCATCATTGGGAGTTAATGCGTGTTGCACTCTTTTTTCCTCACAAGATTTTGTCCCACTGGGTTTTCCGTGCATTGTTCTTAACGAGAAAACCAAAAGGAGTATTATTAAACATGTGTACTCTTTTTTCTTTACTAGAATTTTTTCCCACTGGTTTTATTTTAATTAAAGTTTTAACAAGGCACATTACCTTTTGAGTAGACATCCAAGGGGGAGTGTTATGAATAGAATTGTAATTAGAGTGAATGTCATCTTTTACAGAGTTTGTTACTTTGTGGCTAAGTCATTTTTCACCTATAAATAGAGGGGTCTTACCCAATTATAAATCATCCCAAAATTCAAATACATGGTTTGGACAAAAACTATTGGGTTCGGCCGAACCCGTACGTCATACTGTAGCTCTGCCCATGTGTATCTATTGCTTGAACCAGTAAAATCAATCAAAAATTGATTAAATTAATAATATATGTCACAAAAAATCGAACAAGGACAGACAAAGCTGAGTAAGAACTCAGTTATTTATGTTTTTTGTATATAGTAGAAATCGGGGCTACCCGATTTCGCTATTTGTTTGAGACTAAGAAGTTGCATCGAAGAGCTGAGGCATTGAGTTCCAGATCAAAGTCTCTTTCAAGATCGAGGCCGATATCAACCGAAGCCAGGGAGATAGACTTCGAGTAACATCAGGAATAGCTTAGTAACGAAAAATGCGAGATCTCCGTAATTGGTCGAGGATCGTGGCGTGAATCTCGGAACGGATCAAATCGGAAGGGGTTAATGAGCTGATTATACGATTTCCTTCTGTAATGGAGATATACCATAATTAGGATTCCTCTACTATATAAAGAGGAGTTTCAATCATTTATGATCATTTTTTATTGAAACAAAAGCAATATAGCTCTTCCTTTCTTACTTGTGTTCTTATTCATCAATTTACTCCATTTTTATTGTTCTTGCACTTATCAGTCCAAGGGTACCTTAACTCGAGGCTGAGGCTCTTTTCGCACAATGGTTTGATTTATTTATAGTTTAATTCTGCCATTTACTTATGCTTTTATCAATTGGTACTGGATGAAATCACATATCCCTAAAACCACAATATAAGTTTAATTGTTACCAAAATTTTAGGGTAAAAAATTTTGCGCCCACCGTGGGGCTAAGGATAATAGTGATTATTACATATTAATTCTGTTAACACACACTACTTTACGATTGTTCTTGTCAAGTATCTTTGTTTTCACGATAAAATATGTCAAACTCACAAATAGCACCCACACATGGTGATAATGGCCTCGGACTTCACGGGGAAAATGACAATGTAATGTCTCCAGGGGTCGAGGTACCACAAGCTGATCTCGAGGGAGCACCAATTGCCAATCCAGTCGACGTTAATTTGCATATCGCCCTTAATAGGAATCTGGGCACGGGCCTCGAAGGGAGTGTACGTAGAGAAGACAGATCTGGTGGCCGAGGTACACAGGGCGGAGGAGATGGAGGATTCAGTATCCAAGTAATATTCGAGATGTTACAGGCTTAACAAGATGTTGTTGCACAGCTTGAAAATCAACATCAAATGCCGAATGAGGTAAAACCCGAAGCCGCTCGCTGGATCGAGTCAGTACCAGAAAGGTTGAATGCCAGTCCCGTGTAATAATGAAGATGATCAAGGAGCTCACCAACCGAATTCAATCGGGAGAGAAGAAAATTGAGGCAAATGATAAGAAAGTAGAAACGTATAATTCTTTGGTAGGTCAGATACCGGGGGCGCCACCAATTTTAAAAGGGATGGATTCAAAGAAATTTGTACAGAAGTCGTTTCCTCCAAGTGCGGCTCTAAAGCACATTCCTAAGAAACTTTGTATTCCATAAATCCCTAAGTTCAACGGGACCACCGATCCCAACGAGCATGTCACCTCCTATACATGCGCCATCAAAGGTAACAATTTTGAAGATGATGAGATCGAATCTGTTTTATTAAAGAATTTTGTAGAGACTCTATCAAAGGGGGAAATGATTCGGTACCATAATCTACCGCCAAATTTTATTGACTCATTTGTCATGCTTGCGGATTCTTTCATAAAGGCACATGTCGGGGCCATAACAGTTGCGACAAGAAAATCGAACCTTTTCAAGGTAAGATATAAGGATAATGAAATGCTTAGGGAGTTCATTTATCGGTTCCAAATGGAATGCATGGAGTTTCCACCAGCCACATATGATTGGCCCATTCAATCTTTCACACAGGGGTTGAATAAACGAAGTTCGATAGCATGACATCAACTAAAGTAAAACTTGATTGAATATCCGGCGGTGACCTGGGCCGATGTGCATAATTGGTACCAATCGAAGATCAAAGTCGAGGATGACCAATTGGGAACTCCTTTAAGTTCCGTATATCTGAACATGCTCGCAGGTAAAAATAAGAGAGATATCGATAGGGAACCTCGGTCGAACAGAGACCGATATCAGCCATACATTGCAGATTGCAGGAACGGTGGTTCCGATTAAATTCCATGTGAAATGATCGAAGAAGTGACCGAGGACAGAGTTCTCGGTTTTGATAATCATGTCGATCCCACAAAGGCATCACGATTATCGAAGTATAACTTCAATATCGACGCATCAGGAATTATATCGGCAATTGGAAGAATCAAAGATACTAGGTGGTCCAGGCCCACACAAGTTGATCCTTCCCAAAGAAATCCCAGTCTGATGTGCAAGTACCATGGCACACATGGCCACTTAACCAAGGATTTTAGGCAACTAAGAGAAGAGGTAGCACATCTATTCAATGTCACCTTCGAGAGTTCTTAAGTGATCAAGCCAAAAACCTTTTCAGAGAAAGGGACGCCAACAGGAAAAACGAATAGGAAGAGCCTCAACATGTGATCCATATGATCGTCGACGGAGTCGATGTTCCACAAGGGCCCATATTCAAACGCACTAAAGTATCAATTACAAGGGAAGAACGGACCCGAGATTACGTGCCAGAAGGCAGCGTATCATTCAACGATGCGGAAGCAGAAGGAATTTCTCAACCCCACAGTGACGTTGTGGTGAGTTCCATCTTTATGAATAAAGTTCATATTAAGCGTGGTTTAGTGGATCCAAGTAGCTCGAAAAATATCATCCGATCAAGGGTCGTGGAGCAGCCCGGCCTGCAAGATTGAATCGTACCCGCAGCTCAGGTCCTGAATGGTTTCAACATGGCCAGCGAAACAACTAAATGAGAGATTATCTTACCAGTGAACGTGGATGGAACTATTCAAGAAACCAAGTTCCGTGTAATCAATGGCGACATGAGGTACAATGCCCTACTCGGGAGGCCCTAGATTCACAATATGAGGGCGGTCCCTTCAACTCTCCACAAAATGATGAATTTCCCAACACCGGACAGGGTAAAAATGGTATGTGGGGAGCAGCATACTGCGAAATAAATGTTCGCAATTGAAGAGGTAATACTGATATCGGCGCTTTTGACAATAAAGGAATCATAGATCAAAGGAAAATAGGAGGACAAATAGCAACCACAGTCACCAGCCTCGACTCAGCCAGATATTCAGGGAGTGGAAGAGGAAGATGTCGATTATTGGATCCCTCGATCCTTCATTATTCCCGAACATTCCGATGCCACCACATCGACAATCGAGGAGCTGGAGTAGGTCATACTGATCGAGTCTTGCCTGATCGAATGGTATACCTGGGAATAGGGTTAACCCCTGAACTTAGGAAAAAACTAATTAAGTTTCTAATTGATAATATGGATTTTTTTCCTGGTCCCACTTAGATATGACAGGGATCCCACCGGAGATAACAATTCATCAATTGAGCCTAGACAAAAAGTTAAGGATGATAAAACAAAAGAGAAGTCCCCAGTCCGAGGTAAAACATGCATTCATCAAGGACGAGGTAACTAAATTTCTCAAAATAGGGTCCATTCGGGAAGTAAAATATCCTGAATGGTTAGAAAACGTATTTGTAGTCCCTAAAAGGGGAAACAAACTTAGGATGTGTGTAGATTATAAAGATTTAAACAAGGCATGCCCCAAAGACTCTTTTTCTCTGCCTAACAGAGATCGCATGATCGACCCCACTGCCGGCCACGAGATCCTTAGTTTTCTCGATGCCTACTTCAGGTATAATCAAATTCAAATAAACCTAGAGGATCGGGAAAATTTCTTCATTCATCACTAAGTATGGCACATATTGTTATAACGTAATGCCTTTTGGGCAAAAAAATGCTGGTGCTACCTACCAACGCCTAGTAAATAAAATGTTAGAAGAAAAAATAGGTAAGTCAATGGAGTTATATATTGAAGATATGCTAGTTAAGTCACTGCATGTAGATGACCATTTGACATATTTGCAGGAAACTTTCAAGATACTAAGAAAATACAATATGAAGCTCAACCCTGAGAAATGTGATTTCGGGGTTGGTTCGGGCAAGTTCCTTGGCTTTATCGTATCGAATTTGGGGATTGAGATCAACCCCGATAAAATCAAGGCAATCGAGGACATCACAGTCGTGGATAGTGTTAAGGCCGTGCAAAGACTGACAGGACGGATAACCGCCTTAGGTCGATTCATTTTGAGGTCTTCATATCAAAGCCACAAGTTCTTCTTTCTTCTCAAAAAGAAGAATAATTTTGCTTGGACCCCAAAATTTTCAACAGGCGTTGGAAGAATTGAAGCGGTACCTTTTGAGTCTGCCATTGCTTCACACTCCAAAAACAGACGAACTACTCTACCTATACTTAGAAGTCTCACAAGTAGCGATAAGTGGTGTCCTAGTTTGAGAAGAGCAAGGTACACAATTTCCCGTTTATTATGTAAGTCGAACTTTAGCCGAGGTCGAAACCCGGTACATGTACTTAGAAAATTTGAAACTTGCTCTAATAAGCGCCTCTAGGAAACTAAAATTGTATTTTAAATATCACCCACTATATGCGATAACCACTTATCCCCTTCGTAATGTTTTACATAAGTCCGAGCTATCGGGCCGATTGGCCAAATGGACCGTCGAACTCAGTGGGTATGGTACCGAGTATCTACCCTGAACAACCATCAATTCTCAAATTTTATCAGATTTTGTGACCGACTTCACGCCAACCCTCGTACCCGAGGTAGAAAAAGAACTTTTGATAAAGTCGGGTACATCATCAGGGGTATGGACCCTTTTTACTGATGGTGCTTCGAATGTGAAAGGGTATGGGCTAGGAAATTTTTTGAAGCCGCCCGCGGGTAATATAATTAGGCAATCTATCAAAACTCCTAAATTGACTAAAAATGAAGCCGAGTACGAGGCCATGATTGCATGTTTCGAACTGGCTAAAAGCATGGGAGCAGAAGTCATCGAGGCCAAATGCGACTCCTTACTAGTGGTAAACCAAGTCAACAGAACCTTCGAGGTTCGAGAGGATCGAATGCAAAGGTATTTGGATAAATTGCCGGTAACATTACATCGTTTTAAAGAATGTACTTTGCAGCATGTACCACGAGAGAAAATTAGGAGGCAGATGCCCTTGCAAATCAGGGATCATCAATCGAAGACGACGAAATCAGCTCAGGGACTGTCGTACAACTCCCGAAGTCAGTGATTGAAGAAGGTCATGCCGAAATAAACTCCACGAGCTTAACCTGGGATTGGAGGAATAAATATATTGAGTATTTGAAAAATGGAAAGCTCCCATCGGACCTGAAGAAACCAAGGACTCTACGAACAAAAGCTGCTCGATTCATATTGGTTGAAGATGGAACATTATACAGGAGGATGTTCAACAGACCATTGACAGTAAGCTTGGGACCAGGGGACAACGATTATGTCCTACGAAAAGTTCACGAGGGTACTTACGGGAACCACTCCGGTGCCGAATCACTAGTTCACAAGGTCATCAGAGCAGGATACTATTTGTCCAATATGGATAAAGACACTAAAGAATTTGTTCGAAAATGCGCTAAGTGCCAAATGTATGCACCAATGATCCACCAATCCAGAGAGCAACTTTATTCAGTCTTATCCTCACGGAAATTCATGTATCGAGGAATGGACATCGTTTGCCCTCTGTCATTGGCCCCAAGTAAAGCTAAATTCATTTTATTATGATTGACTATTTATCTAAGTCTACCACGGCCTCCACCGCGGCCTCCACCCCTCATAGGTCCCACTGGTGGCTGATTGCCCTGACTGGTAGCGCGTGTCCTCAACATCTGTGAGAGAATGAAAGAATGTGAGATTTTTCTAATGATTCTGCAGCCCCTTAAAGATAAGTATAGACTTCTCAGTACCGATCCGCAAGACTCTACTGAACCTGCTCATGACCGATGAGTTCTATGTAACCTAGGCTTTGATACCAACTTGTCACGACCCCAAATCCACACTAGCCGTGATAGCGCCTATCATGGTACTAGGCTAGCCAATTTACTGAACATAAAATAAGGAGCTCTCCATTTAATAGCAATAACGTGATTTATCATAACCTTAGACATTTAGTAATTAACAAATATTGATAATCAGTGAAAAACATCTAAGTAACATCCCCAAACCCGGAGTCAACAATCATGAGCGACTAAATAGAACACAGTAAATGACATAATTTCTTTAATACATCAAGTCTAGGGAAAATGTAAATAGCGACAAAATGAGAAGGAGAAGGGTAGGGCTGCGAACATCGTGAAACTACCTCACAATCTACGACAACTGCTCCACTAATGATGAATCGAATCTCACTCGATCCGGGCGCCTGGATCTGCACACAAGGTTCATGGAGTAACGTGAGTACACCAACTCAGTAAGTAACAAATATAAATAAGAACATGAGTGCAGTGACGAGCTCAAAGATCAGGTAAATTGATATAATAAACATCAGTGGAAATCTATAAATCAAGTCAGGGATCTACGTCCCGAAAACTTTATAAAACTCTAGTATTCCCTTTCCAAATTTCATATAAAACATTGGTTCAACATTTATCGTATAGATGAAAAAATGTAAAGATGAGTGAAAATAGTAGTTTCATAGCAAATAAGCCCCTCGGGCACGATGTCACTCACAAATAAAGCCTCTCGGGAAAACCTCTCAGTCACTCGTGACTCATCTCTCGTCAATCAACACTCACAGTCAGCACTCATGCTCAATAGGTTCTATATAATAATTGTTGCGTCGTGCAACCCGATCAATATATATATATATATATAAAACGCTGCGGCATGCAGCCCGATCCATAAATAGTCGATTGCGCTCACTGGGGGTGTACAGACTCCGGAGGGGCTCCTTCAGCCCAAGCGCTATATCGCTGTGGCGTGCAGCCCGATCTAATATAAATATCGTTGCGACGTACAACCCGACCCAATATATCTCTCGCTACAGCGTGCAATCCGATCCAATATGTATATATATATATATATATATATATATATATATATATATATATATATATATATATATGTGTGTGTGTGTGTGTGTGTGTGTGTGTGTGTGTGTGTGTATGTATATAACACTACAGTGTGCAGCCCGATCCATCACTATCCTCACAATTCGTCTCTCGACCTACTCAGTCATCACCCTCACAAGCCACTCAGGGAACTTACCACAATTCTTAGGAACACAGCCCAAAATATCTTTCATTTGTTTTTAAACAGGGTGATTAACATGAATAATCAATAAACACGTACAAATTATGATTGAGGTTATATTTTCTATAAAAACCAGTGTGAGAATAGTAGTAAAAACACCCCTGAGGGTTCAAACAGGTCAGCACAAGGCCCCAAACATGGAATATGGCCCAAAACATAGTATAAATCTCTCAAATACGGAATATCATATGATTTCAAATCAAATACACGACTTAGTAGTCGCTAAAGGACAGACCAAGTCACAATCCCTAGCGTTGCACGTCCACACGCCCGTCACCTAGCGTGTGTGTTACCTCATTTATCAAATCGGTACAACATACCGGGGTTTCATACCCTCATATCTAGATTTACGTTCGTTATTTACCTCAAACCGGATGAAAAACTACACCGCGATGCCTTTGCCCCTCGACTAGGACTCAACGTGCTCCAAATCTATTCAAAACATATTCATATCATAAAAATATGATAAAGGGACAAACCCACTCGAAAATATCCAATTTACATCAAAAATCCAAAAATTAGTAAAGCCCAAACCCCCGGCCCACGACTCGGATTCTGATAAAAATCACAAAACTAGAATTCTTACTCTCTCACGAGTTCATACATGCCAAATACATCAAAATCCGACCCCAAATGGCCCCTCAAATCCTCAATTTATACTTTCAAATTTCAATCCCAAATCTCTCAAATTTCTCCAAAAAACATGATCAAACAATGGAATAATCGTCATAAACACAAGATACAAGGTCCATGTAGCTTACCTCACTGATTACACTAGATGCCCCCTTGAAATACCAGTTCTAAGCTCCAAAATCCGTCAAATATGGTGAAGAAAAGAGAGAAAATTCGCGAAGGAAACCTTATATAGGTTCTGCCCAGCATTCTCGCACCTGCGACCCCATGCCCGCAACTGCAGCGCCGCACCTGAAAAAAATTCCTCGCAAGTGCGGATTCTCACTTAAAGCCAATTTTCTGCATCTGCGGTCTATACACGCACTTGCGGGCCCGCAGGTGTGGTCGACCTTTCGCACCTGCGCTCCCAGGCTAAGTTCCACTTTCCACATCTGCGCAAGGTCTTCTGCACATGCGCCTTAGCACCTGCGGCCACACCAGAAGGCTGCATTAACCAACTTCCAACCTTCCAAAATCATCTGAAATCATCTGGAGCCCCTAGGGGCCTCAACCAAAGGTATCAACAAGCCATATATCAATATATCAACCTAGTCATACCCTCGGACATTCAAAATAGCATTAAAACACCAAATTGAACCCAAATTCAAGCCTAAGGATTTCTAAACTTCTGAAATTCGCCAACGATGCCGAAACCACCCAAAGCACGTACGAATGACCAAAGAATTTGCACACACATCCCAAATGACCCCACGAACCTGTTCCAACTTTAAGAATTCCATTTCGACCCGATATCTAATTTTCCACTGCCGACCGAAAATCGCCAAAAATCCAATTTCATCAATTCAAGCCTAATTCAACTCCGGACTACCGAATGACATTCCGAACAAACTCCTAAGTCCCAAATAACCTAATGAAGTTATCCGAGCCACAAGGACCACATTCCGAGATCCATTACCTATAAGCCAACTTTCGGTTGACTTTTCCAACTAAATTACCATCCTAAGAGATTAAGTGTCCCATTTCTCATCACAACCACTCCGAACCCGAACCAATCAACCCAATGCAACATAAATGAATTGAACCATACAAGAATGAAGCAGGAATGGGAAAAACAGCGCTAAACTTTCCGAATGACCCGTCGGGTCGTTACATTCTCCCCTCTTAAACAAATGTTCGTCCTCGAACGGGTCTAGAAACATACCTGGAGTCTCAAAAAGGTGGGGGTATCTTCTCCGCATCTCATGCTCGGTATCCCAGGTGGCCTCCTCCACCGGCTCCCCTCTCCACTGCACTTTCACTGAAGTTATATCCTTAGACCTCAACCTTCTGGCCTGATGACCCAAAATAGGTACTGGCTCCACCTCGTAAGACATCACCCTCTAGCTGCACCGAATTCAAGTCCTAAACATGAGACGGGTCACCAATATACCTCCGAAGCATGGAAACATGAAATACTGGATGCACGCTCGACAAGCTAGGCGGCAAAACAAGTCTATAAGCCACCTCTTCAACCCTCTGAAGCACCTCAAAAGGCCCAATGAACCGGGGACTCAAATTGCCCCTCTTCCTAAACCGCATAACACCCTTCATGGGTGACACCTTCAGCAAGACCTTCTCCCCGGCCATGAAAGATACATCCCAAACCTTCCGGTCTACATAACTCTTCTGCCTCGACTACGTCGTGCGAAGCTGCTTCTGAATCAACTTCACTTTATCCAAAGCATCCTATATCAAATTCGTACCGAAGAGTCTGGCCTCACCCGGCTCAAACCATACAACCGGAGATCTACACCTCCTCCCATACAAAGCCTCATACGGAGCCATCTGAATACTCGATTGATAACTATTATTATATGCAAACGCCACTAGTGGCAGACACTGGTCCCATGTACCCCTAAAGTCAATAACACGAGCGCGAAATATGTCCTCTAAAATCTGAATAGTGCACTCGGATTGCCCCTCTGTCTGAGGGTGAAAGGCCGTGCTCAACTCAACCTGAGTACCTAACGCTCTCTCTGCACGGACCTCAAGAACTACGATGTGAACTGAGTACCTCTGTCGGAAATGATGGAAATCGGAACACAATGCAGCCGAACAATATCCCTGATATAAATCTCAGCTAGCCACTCCGAAGAATAAGTAGTACCAACATGAATGAAATGGGCGGACTAAGTCAGCCGATCCACAATAACACATATAGCATCAAACCTCCTCGAAGTCCGTAGGAGCCTGACTACAAAGTCCATGGTGATTCGCTCCCACTTCTACTCAGTATTAACCAAACTCTGATGCAATCCACCGGGTCTATGGTGCTCGTACTTGACCTGCTGACAATTGATACACCGACCCACAAATCCAACAATATCCTTTTTCATCCGCCTCCACCAATAATGCTACCTCAGATCCTGATATATCTTTGCGGCACCCGGATGGATGGGATACCGCGAGCTGTGGGCCTTCTCAAGAATCAACTCTCGAAGCCCATCTACGTTAGGCACACATATCCGACCCTGCATCCTCATACCACCATCATCGCCAATAGCTACATCCCTAGCATCACCTCACCAGACCCTATCCTGAAGAACGAGAAAGTGTGGTTCATCATACTGGCGCTCTCTGATATGATCATAAAGAGAAGACCTGGAGGCTACACAAGCCAATACCCAGCGGGGCTCCGATAGATCCAACCTCACCAACTGGCCCGCTAAGGCCTGAACATCAAGCGTTAATGGTCTCTTTACTGCTGGAAGATATGCTAGCCTCCACAAACTCTCTGATCTGCGACTCAAGGTATCGGCAACTACATTGACCCTACCTGGGTGGTATAGAATAGTGATACCATAGTCCTTGAGAAGCTCCAACCATCTCCTCTGATGAAAATTCAGATCCTTCTATTTAAACAAGTGTTGTAGGCTACGGTGATCAGTAAAGACCTCACAATGAACCCCATACAAATAATGACGCCAAATCTTCAAGGCGTGAACAATAGATGCTAGCTCTAGATCATGCACCGGGAAATTCTTCTCATGAGTCTTCAACTGGCGCGAGGCATAGGCAATCATCCTACCCTCCTGCATCAAAACAGAACCAATGCCTATCCTCGAGGCATCACAATACACGGTATAAGAACCTGAAGTTGATGGTAATACTAACACTGGAGCTGAGGTCAAAGCCGTCTTGAGATTCTGGAAGCTCTCCTCACACTCATCTGACAACCTGAACAGAACACCCTTCTGAGTCCACATGGTCAAGGGTGAAGCAATAGAAGAAAACCCCTCCACAAAGCGACGGTAATATCCCGCCAAACAAAGGAAGCTCCTAATCTCTGTAGCTGAGGACGGTCTGGGCCAACTTTGCACCGCCTCTATCTTCTTCGGATCAACCTGAATACCCTTGCTGGATACCACGTGTCCCAAGAAAGCTACTGAGCGTAGCCAAAACACATACTTGGAAAACTTTGCATAAAGTTTTTCCTCCCTCAATCTCTGCAATACAACCCTCAAATGCTGAGCATGCTCCTCCAAGCTACGAGAATACACCAGGATGTCATCAATGAACACAATAACAAAGGAATCCAAATATGGCTGACATACAATGTTCATCAAATGCATGAACGCTATTAGGGCATTGGTCAGCCCAAATGACATCACCAAAAACTCATAGTGGCCATAATGGGTTCTAAAAGCTGGCTTGGAAACATCTGAATCTCGAATCTTCAGCTGATGGTACCCGGATCTCAAATCAGTCTTAGAAAACACCCTAGCTCCCTGAAGCTGGTAAAACAAATCATCAATGCGAGGCAGAGGATACTTATTATTGACTGTAACCTTGTTCAGCTACCTATAGTCAATACACATTCTCACGGAACCATCCTTCTTCTTTACGAACAACGTCGGTGCACCCCAAGGTGACACAATAGGCCAGATGAACCCTATTTCTAGGAGTTCCTGAAGTTGTTCCTTCAACTACTTCAACTCCACTGGGGCCATACAATACGGTGGAATAGAAATAGGCTGAGTGCCTGGCACCAGCTCAATGCCAAAATCAATGTCCCTGTCAGGTGGCATGCCTGGCAAATCAACAGGAAATACGTCCGGATACTCACAGACTAGAAGAACAGAATCGACTGCGGGAGTCTCAGCACTAACATCCCTCACAAAATCCAAATAAGACAGACATCCTTTCTCTACCATACACTGAGCCTTCAGGTACGAAATCACCCTGCTAGGCACATAATCAATAGAACCTCTCCACTCGACACTCGGACATCTCGGCATCGCTAAGGTCACGGTCTTAGCGTGACAATCAAGAATAACATGACACGGAGATAGCCAATACATGCCCAATATCACATCAAATTCAACCGTGCTAAGAAATAGCAGATCCACTCGGGTACCCAAACCCGCAATAGATATCACACACGACTGATACACTCGGTCCACAACAATAGTATCACCCACCAAAGTTGACACATGAATAGATGTGGCTAAGGACTTGCGGGGCATATCCAGTATGTGGGAAAAATATGATGAAAGATAAGAATACGTGGAACCAGGATCAAATAAGATCGAAGCCTCTCGGTGACAAACTGAAACAATACTTGTAATCACTGCATCTGAGGCCATAGCATCTAGTCTGGCTGGAAGTGCATAAAAACGGGCTTGACCTCCACCGGATCGACCTCCCCCTCTAGGGAGACCTCTACCTACCTAACCCCCACCCTTCGCTGCCTAGGAGGGCGGTGAAGTAACTGGAGATGATGTTAAGGACTGACCCCTCTGCTGTCCCAAGAAAACAAGGACATTGCCTCCTCATATGCCCAAACTCTCCACACTCGTAACTATTCCCTGGTGCTGGAGACGAGGACTGAAGGGAACCCCTAGCACCAGGATAACCTCTGGAATAATCAAGCATAGATGATCCCTGAACCGATGGTGCTCGAGATGAACTCTGGGCTGGAAGAGGACTAAATGATGGGTGCCCCTGATGAGAACTGTTAGGACCACGACCAACGGATCCACCACGATAACCTAAGCAGCCCGACTGAGCCTGCGTGAATGGATGACCCTTACCGGTGCAGTAACTACACCCTTGAAGGAACACTACCAAAACTACCAGATCCCCGAGGCCTCTTGGCCTCCCTCTCATCTCGCTCCTGGTGATGAACCGACTCAATATCTCGGGTAATATTAACAACCTGCTCAAAAGTAGCACCTGATACCCTCTCTCTGGTCATAGGAATACGGAGCTGATACGCGAGGCCATCCATAATTCTCCTGATCCTATCTCTCTTTGTAGGGTTTAACCAAATAGCATGACGGGCAAACTCTGAAAACCTCATCTTTTACTATGACACCTTCATCTCACCATGTCGCAACTGCTCAAACAACCTGCGCAGCTCCTCTCTGTGGGACTGTGGAACATACTTCTCTAAGAAGAGAGTGGAAAACTGCTGCCAAGAAAGGGGCGCTGCACCAACGGGCCTACGCCTCTCATAAGACTCCCACCAAGTAAATGAAGCTCTTGAGAACTGGAAAGTAGTAAACGAGACCCCACCGGTCTCCAGTATCCCTGCCATACGAAGCATCCTCTGACACATGTCTAAGAAATCCTGGGCATCCTCGCCCTCAGCACCACTGAAAGTCGGAGGTCGAAGCCTCTCAAATCTCTCCAACCTGCACTGCTTGTCGCCAGCCATAGCTGGAACCATAAAATCCTGTGCTGGTGCAATCGGCTGAGCTGGAACTGCCTCCGGGGTCTGAAGCCCCTGAATAACCTGCTCAGGTGTACGGGCAGCTGGAGTCTGAGTGCCTCCCCCGGCCTGAGAAGTAGCGGTTGATGTAGGAATAGCGACTGCCTGAGCAAGACTAGTTCATGTAGTAAGACTATAGGCCAAGGTCTTCTGAAGACCCCAGAATAACAATAGGCACAATTGGTGCTTGAGCTGGTCCCACTAAGCATCTGTGGCTGGGACCTGATCTGGAACAATAGGCGGGTCTATAGGTACCGTCCCGACAGCTGCACCGGCTTCGCCTCTACCTCTACCACGGCCTCGACCCCTCATAGGTCCCAATGGTTGCTGATCGCCCTGACCAGTAGCACGTGTCCTCACCATCTTTTAGAGAATGAAACAATAGAAGTTTAGTTTCTAGAATCAACAACAAGAATTCAAGAATGTGAGATTTTCCTAAGGATTCTGCAGCCTCTCGAAGATAAGTACAGACGTCTCTGTACCGATACGCAAGACTCTACTAAACCTGCTCATGACCGGTGAGTCCTATGTAACCTAGGCTCTGATACCAACTTGTCACGACCCCAAATCCACATTGGCAGTGATGGCGCATATCATGGTACTAGGCTAGCCAATTTACGAAACAGAACCCAAGGAGCTCTCCATTTAAAAACAATAACGCAATTTATCATAACCTTACTCGTTTAGTAATTCACAAATGCTGATAATCAGTGAAAAACATCTAAGTAACATCCCCAAAACCCGGAGTCAACAATCATGAGCAACTAAATAGAACACAGTAACTAACACGATTTCCTTAATACATCAAGTCTAGGGAAAATGTAAATAGCGACAAAATAAGAAGGAGAAGGGTGGGGCTGCGAACACCGTGCAGCTACCTCACAATCTCCGACAATTGCTCCACTGATGACGAATCGAATCTCACTCGATTCGGGCACCTGTATCTGCACACAAGGCGTAGGGAGTAACGTGAGTACACCAACTCAGTAAGTAACAAATATAAATAAGGACTTGAGTGCAGCGACGAGCTCAGAAAATCAGGTAAATTCATATAATAAACATCTGTGGAAATCAATAAATCAAGTCAGGGATCTACATCCCGAATGTTTCATAAAACTCCAGTTTTCCTTTTCTAAATCCCATATAAAACATTGGTTCAACATTTATCGTTTAGAGGCAAAAATGTAAAGATGCGTGAAAATAGTAGTTTCATAGAAAATAAGCCCCTCGGGCACGGTGTCACTCACAAATAAAACCTATCGGGCAAGCCTCTCAGTCACTCGTGACTCATCTCTCGTCAATTAGTACTCACACTCAGCACTCACGCTCAATAGGTGCCATATAATAACCACTGTGGCGTGCAGCCCGATCCATATATATATATAATTATATAATGTTGCGGCGTGCAGCCCGATCCATAAATAGTCGACTGTGCTCACTAGGGGTGTACAGACTCCGGAGGGAATCCTTCAGCCCAAGCGCTAAATCATAGCGGCGTGCATCCCAATCCAATATAAATACCACTGTGGCGTGAAGCCTGACCCAATACATCTCTCGCTGCGGCGTGCATCCCGATACAATATATATATCTCGCTACGGCGTGCAACCCGATCCAATATATATCTCGATGTGGCGTGCAGCCCGATCTAATATATATATATATATATATATATATATATATATATGTGTGTGTGTGTGTGTGTGTATATGTATATAACGTTGCAGCGTGCAGTCCGATCCATCACTATCCTCACAATACGGCTCTCGGCCTCACTCAATCATCACCCTCACAAGCCACTCGGGCAACTAACCACAATTCACGGGAACTCAACCCAAAATATCTTTCATTTGTTTGAAAACATGGTGATTAACAGGGATAATCAATAAACAAGTATAAATTATTACTGAGATTATGTGTTCTATCACAAACAATGTGAGAATAGTAGTAAAAACACCCCTGAGGGTTCAAACAGATCGGCATAAGGCCCCAAAAATGGCATACGCCCAAAACATAGTATAAACCTCTCAAATACTTAATATCATATGATTTCAAATCATATACGCGATTTAGTAGTCGCTACGGGACGGACCAAGTCACAATACCTACTGGTGCACGCCCATACGCCCGTCACCTAGCATGTGCATCACCTCATTTATCAAATCAGAACAAAATATCGGGGTTTCATACCCTCATGTCTAGATTTACGTTCGTTATTCACCTCAAATTGGATGAAAAACTACACTGCGATGCCTTTGCCCCTCGACTCGGACTCAATACGCTCCGAATCTATTCAAAACAGATTCATATCATCAAAATATGCTACAGGGACAAAACCCACTCAAAAATATCCAATTTACATCAAAAATTCCGAAATTGGTAAAACCCAACCCCCGGGCCCACGACTCGGTTTCCGATAAAAATCACAAAACTAGAATTCTTACTCTCTCAGGATTTCATACATACCAAATACATCAAAATCGGACCCCAAATGGCCACTCATATCCTCAATTTATACTTTCAAATTTCAAGTCCTAATCTCTCAAATTTTTCTAAAAGCATAATCAAACAATGGAAAAATCGTCATAAACATAAGATACAAGGTCCGTGTAACTTACCTCACTGATTACACTTGATTCCTCCTTGAAATCCCAGCTCTAAGCTCCAAAATCCGTCAAAATGGTGAATAAATTAGAGAAAATTTGCGAAGTCAACCTTATATAGGTTCTGCCCAGCATTCTCGCACCTACGACTCCATGCCTGCACCTGTGGAAAATTCCTCGCAGGTGCGGATTCTCACTTAAATCCAAGTTTCCGCTTCTGCGGTCCTATACACGCACCTGCAGGTCCGCAGGTGCGGTCCAACTTTCGCACCTGCACTCCCATGCTAGGTTCCCCTTTCCGCATTTGTGCAAGGTCTTCCGCACTTGAGCCTTCGCACATGAGGCTCCCTGTCCGCAGGTGCGACCACACCAGAAATCACCCGAAATCAATCCCGAGCCCTCGGGGCCTCAACCAAAGGTACCAACAAGATATATATCAATATACCAACCTAGAAAAACCCTTGGAACACTCAAAATAACATCAAAACACCAAATTGAACCCAAATTTAAGCCTAAAGATTTCTAAACGTCCGAAATTCGCCAACGATGCCGAAACCACCCAAACCACGTCCGAATGACCTGAAAATGTGCACACACATCCCAAATGACCCGACGAACCTGTTCCAACTTTTAGAATTCCATTCTGACCCCGATATCTAATTTTCCATTGCCGACCGGAAATCGCCAAATATCAAATTTCGTCAATTCAAGCATAATTCTACTCTGGACCTCCGAATGACATTCCGAACACACTCCTAAGTCCCAAATCACCTAATGAAGATATCCTAGCCAGAAGTACCACATTCTGAGATCCTTTACCTATAATTCAACATCTGGTTGATTTTTCCAACTAAATCACCATCTTAAGAGACGAAGTGTCTCATTTCTCATCACAACTACTCCGAACCTGAACCAATCGACCCAACACAACACAAAAAGGCTGAACCATACATGAATGAAGCAGAAATGGGGAAAATATGGCTAAACTCTCCGAACGACTGTTCAGGTCATTACAAATACTCGAGACCCTAACGAAGGAAAACTCGGCCCTAATTGGGAAGGACCGAATCAAGTCCTCGATATCGCTGGAAAGGGATCCTACAATCTTGGCATGATAAACGGCGAGAAACTAACGAGTAATAGGAAAATATCACTCCTCAAAGAATACTATTGTTGAGGTATGACCTTCTCCTTTTTAATTTACATTTTACACTAACTTAATTTCAGGTGTTCGAGTGAAGGCATCGAAGTTCTTTCCAAGCAAGAAGATATTAGATGTTGCAGCATGCGTTGCACTCTTTTTCCCTTCAACCAGTTTTTATCCCAAATGAATTTTTCCGGCAAGGTTTTTAACGAGGCAACCATCATTCGTGGTAACTTAGAGTATCCGAGGTTTCTTTAAAATCAACCCCGAATACTAAGGGGCATCACCCTCAGATGTTATAGTTTCAAGGAAAATACTTCATGTCAATAGGGTCTCGATAGGAAAACTTTCTAAAGGACCAAACGGTCTAACGAACTGTGTCCATGTAGATTACTTGAATCCTAGTGACGAAACATGTACGCATGTATGAACTATTGAAAGAAGTACTTTTCCTTACCAGATGTCCCGTGCCTTAATGGATTTTCTACTTTGCAAGTTCTATACTTACCATTTCTTGTGAAACCTGGATCAAGGGTTGAATGCAATTAAACTTCAAACTATCAACCCCATATTCGGGGACTGCTGTCAAAAAATTGACATGTTCGAACTATTAAACATCGAGACCATAAGACCTCAAAGAGGCAACCCTCGACGTTATAGGCCAAGGCCACCCTACTCAAGGACTAACACTTTGAACAAGTTTAAAATATTATTGGAAAAATAAGCCAAAGAGGCAGACCCAAAGCTATGGCCAAACAAACACGACTCGGAGAAGTCCCAATTCCGCAATGAAAATAGGCCTTGAAATTCTTTTGTAAACCAGTTAAAAAGGATAGCGGCAAAATAATTAAAGGGCTTCGATAATATCGGCCCTTCAAAAACCTTAAGAAGTATCGAACTGTTTAATACAAATTTGTGCTAAAGGCACAGAAAGCAAAGGGTTTCGATAATGAAAAAACCCAACGGGTACAAACTTACTTCATGCTACGGCATAAAAAATTCCTATATGTTAAACTTTTTTAAGCCGAAAAAGGGAAAAAAACCATTCTTCTGAGGTATATCGGCCCGATTTAAGAGCCTAAGGGCCATTATATTTTTGAGTTCGAGATTTTCTCACTCAACTAACACCTAAGGGTTTTACTACTTCGAGTTCGAGCAAGAGCTCACTCAACTACAAAGGCAGTATTAGATTGGCTTCGGCCAAGTTGCCTAAAATCAAAAGTATTAAACATATTATTCACAAGACATGAAGTATATCAAAACTTTGCAAGGCAGAAGGCGAATTGAAATTACCACAAGTCAAAGAGTGAGACGAAATTCAAAAAGGATTCTTATATATAAAAGAAGGTATTTACAGAGGACCGACCGGGGGCCCTACACTCAAAAAAAATACAAATATCCTAGCTATGTTTGGAGTTGACTCCCTTATTGGGCTATCTTCTTCCTCGAGCCCCTCATTATTATTAGATCTGCTCTTGCTTCTGTCATCATTGTCGGAGGAGGCCAGTAGCCTGGTATTGGATTCATGCACCTTTGTCTATGTTATCTCCTCAGAAAGGTCAAAACCTCAGGCGTGGATCTCCTCGAGGGTCTCTTCGGGATTGGAATTTGGCAAGCTCGGTAATCCATTGTGCTCGATCGACAACCTCCCTCAGTTGTACTTGAGCAGCTTTGGCATCAGCCAGATGTATCGCTACCGTCTTATCAGCCTCGACCTTTCGCTTTTTCATCCTCAGCTTGGGCCTTTGCAAGTTAAGCTTCAAGCTCTTCAACCCTCTTAGCCTGAACCGATCACTTTTCCCTTGCACTTCAAAGTTGAACTCCGATCGAAGACAACTGGGCCAAGGCAGTTTCTTCCTCAGCAGCTAGGCGGTCCATGCCTTCCTTCCATTTGTAGCAGTCAGCCTTCACTCAATCGACCTCCTCCCGAAACAACTCGATCCTTTTAATATTTTGTTGCAATTGTGACATTGAAACATTAGCTTCCGCCATTGAATCGAGCCCATGTTTTTTCAAGAGAATCATTACCTTCTCATTTAGCTCGGCTTCCTCCTTAAGAGCTCTAGCCAAATCAGCTCGGAGGTCCCTGATCTCTTCGTCCTTCTACCCACAGAGAAGCTTGAGAGCGTTCCTCTCCTCTGTAAGCTTTGGAGATCGGCCTCGCGTTGGCTTAATTCGACCCGGGAATAATCATGGCATAGAATACTAAGTGTAAAGGGAACAACATGATCAGGGAAAAACAAGACAAGCAACAATCCACAAACTCAAGTCAACAATAAGAAGACAACACAAGTCAAATAATTCCAAGTAAGGACAAGTCGACTAAGATATAAGCTATCCAAACCCCTTATGAGGTTGAGAAAATTATGAGGGATATTCAACAATTTAATTAATTATAGGTAGTATATAAAAAATATAGCATGATGATAGAGAGGTAAAACCTTTGGTTAAGTCAAATCAGAGTCAAGTAGAAAGTAAGGGTGGATCAAAAAGCAATTAGTTATAACCAAGCATGCATAGGTGAAACTAGCAGATAAGGACTCAAGCGTATCAAGATCAACTTCATACAATGTGAATATATGGACTTAAGAACCCTAAAAGGTCAACCTTCAACAAATAAGTCCGAGTACACACTCGTCACCTCGCGTACACGGATTACAATTAACATAGAAGACTCAAATCCTAAGGGGTGATTTCCCTCACGCATGGTTAGACAAGATACTTACCTCAACCGCTCGGATCAAACTTGAAATCACGTTCTTTCCACGAGTACCCGATTCCAAATGGCCCAAATCTATTAAAGCAATAGCATCGTGTAAATAATACTACAAGCAACTAGTTTAACTAATAAATTCGAAGCTAAGATGCAAAATTAGGAAAATCGCACATAAAGTACCCCGAACCCACGTCTCGAAATCGGGTAAAATTTTCAAATTATGAACACTGCTCATTTATGAGAACACTCGAACAAGAATCATCAAAATCCTACGTCAAAATCTCAGTCAAACCTCAGATTTTCAATTGGGGAACTTTTCTCCCATTTCCAAACTTTTACTCTAAAATTCCTTGATTAAATGAGGAAAACCACAATAGATTAATGAAATAAAGTCAAATTCGAGTAAGAAATCGTTAGCCACAAGATTCCTCTGAAAATCCATCAAAGAATCGGCTTCTCCCGAGCTCGAAATCAAAAATGGAGTGAAAATGAACAAACCCTCGAATATAAACTCTCTGCCTGCGATGATCGCACATGCGGCTAATTGGACCGCACTTGCGGTCCCGCACCTACGGAAAATACATCGCAGGTGCGAAAACTCACTAAATGAACTAGGCCGCACCTGCGATCACTGGGCTGCATCTGCGGCTCCGCACCTGCGGAACCTCATCCGGACCTGCGAGCCTAACTGCCCTTGACAAAAACCGCACCTGCGACACCCTCCACCGCACCTTCGTGTCCACACCTGTGCCACCCCATCTGCAGGTAAGAAACACCAGAACCAGCAATTCTTCAGCTGGTTTCTAAGCCTAAAATCACCATGTTGAGCATCTGAAACATCCTCGAGGCCCCTGGGACCTCGACCAAACTTACCAACCAGTCCTAATACATTATCCAAACTTAGTCGAGCCTTCAAAACACATCAGATAACATCAAAATAGCCAATTGTGCATGGATTCAAGCCTAAGATCTTGTGAAATTTCCAAAATCCACAACCGATGCCGAAACACGTCAAAACTAGCCTGAATGACCTCAAATTTTACACACAGGTCAAAAATGACACTACGAACCTACATCCACTACCGGAATTCCATTTCGGGCTCGATATCAAGATTTCACCTATCGGCCGAAATTGCCAAAAATCTAATTTTCGCCAATTCAAGCCTAAATCTACCACTGACCTCAAAAACACATTATGGACGCTCTCCTCAACCCAAAATCAACATATGAAGCTACTGACATCATCCATAACTCGTTCCGGAGCCATTTACATAAAAAGTCAAATTTCGGTCAAAACATCACCATTTAAACTTCCACAACAATAGTCCTTCTTCCAATTCGACTATGAATCATTTGGTAACTGAATTCAACCATGCACGCAAGTCGATATACATAATACGAAGCTTTTCAAGACCTTATTCCACCGAACGAAGCTTAAATTCTCAAAATGACCGGTTGGGTCATTACATTCTCCCGCTCTTAAAACAAATGTTCATCCTCGAACGTGCCAAGATTTACCTCGAACTCATCCAATCACTTAATTCACCCTTCCAACACACATCCGCGGGTGATCCCACGTCACCCCAATCTACATAATACTGACGATACCATAACAACTGCAATTTAGCCTTCCTACCAACACTGATAAGCCTCATATCCCATTTTTTCATCTTCTCCCTACTACAAAAAGGCCCGATTCTTAATCCATATCTGGTATCAGCCTCAACCAGCTGCATCAACTCATGCCTACACCCACAAGGTATGACCACACAACATAAATCACCACACATAGGCCCTTAATAACACTTCTGATCACAATAGCTGCTCGAAATCAACTCAACACCGATAATTAGCCTCATATCCGAGTAGAACTCTATTCCAAACCTCCATCACACTGATAATAATGCAAGAAACATGAAGACCTCATAACTTTGACACCCGAATCACCAAGCCAAAACTAACACCACCGGGCACACACCCCGCAAGATAAAACTCAAGGAGCACAGAACGAAAATGACTGAATATGAAAGGAGGAACACATAAGGAAACTATCAAACAAGCCTAACAGGCACAACTCTTTATCAATCCTAACTTACACAACAATATAACAAGGAAGGAATTAAAGAACATGAACAAATCACAAGGATCCCATCCTGGTATAACTTATATCATGGCACACAACCCGATTCGAACACTTCAAATCACATGAAATCCCGAGGGTTTCGCCCTCAAATCTAAATTGTTAATAGGATATATACCCCACCAATTGGAACTTTTCACTAGGTCACTTCCTTCAACAAAATTACAACAGGTACTGGCTCCCACACCGGTGGACCATAAGAATCACAGCTCGCAACCACTATACTCAGGAATCACATCAAGCCTACCGTACTGGACAACAGAAAATTACTACTAATCTCATATCTCTCAATAATGAATAAAAACAAAAAATAGACACGGGATACCACTCACCGAATCTCCCAATAGAAGAAAACACTAAAATAGAGTGCAAAGCATGAAACCCACTCATAAACGAAACGACAAATGAGGGAACTTGTCCCGACCAGCAGAACTCTAATGAATACAAATGGTCCCCCTCTATAACAAATCAAAACATACATATATGATAACATCTGGAACAACGCCCTCCAACCTACTATACGTAGCACATCAACAGGCTGGGCCTCACCCTCTTGGGCGCCCTCTACTTACCTGAATGCCCTGCTATAACACCGCTGCCTGGAGCATGGGTCAATCTCTCACCTTCTGACTGGTATATTCACACTCCAAACAACCTCTCTGCTGGCGTGGCTATGGAAACTATGCGATACGAGTACTCTGAGACCCACGAGTACTTGGAACCCCATGTGCTGGTAATGCAAACTGAACTGGATGACCCACAAAACCTCTATTGTGACGCACCTTGCCTCCAAAGTAAGGACCAGCAGATCTCTCTGATCTACAAGGCCTCCTCACCTCCTTGGACTCTCTCTCCTGATCTCGTCTGTCCTCTCGCTCCTGGTCCCACATGCCCTCTAACCGGTGACCGATCCCTACCACCTGCTGAAACAAAATGTATGACTCTAACACTCAAGCCATGATGTACTGAATATCATGCTTGATCCCTTTAATGAATGTACGAACTCGCCCTCTAACTGTAGCGACTAAGGCAGGTGCATGCCTAGCCAAATCTCTGAATCTGATGGCATACTCTAATACTGACATAGTGCCCTGGCGCAGCTGCTCAAACTCCACGCGCCATGCATCTTGAAGGGACAGAGGTACAAACTCTCTCAAGAACATCTCTAAAAACTGACCCCATGTAAGTGAAGCTGACTCGACCGGGCTACACAACTCATATGCCCGCAACTACTGATAAGCTGCTTCCTGAAGCTGGAACATGGTAAAAGCAACCCACTCGTCTCAACAATATCCAAAATGCGGAGGATGCTATAGCACTCCTCTAGAAAACCCTGTGCACTCTCTAAAGCCAATCCGCTGAATGTAGGAGGGTTATATCTCTTGAACCTTGCAAATCTAAGCTGCTCTCCCTCAGATGTTGTTTCTCTGACCATGAGCTGAACTAGAACCACAGGTTGTGTCACTATGACACCTGGACCCTGACCAACGTGAACTCGCTGCTCTGGAGTGTGCACGGTGGGAGTCTGGGCTCCTCCCCCGTCGGTGAAGTAACTGGTGCAACCTGAAATACCCCTGCCTAAGCCAATGTACCAAACTTGCTCAGGAACTGTGCTAAAGTCTCCTGAAGTCCAGGGGTAACAACAGGTGCCTCCGGTGCCTGCCCCCCAACTGGAACTGTTGGTGGCTCCTCAAAGGCTTCTCTGGTAAGTGGCCTAACTGCGGCACGCGCTCTTCGTCGACCTCGGCCTCTGCCCCTAGAGACATCTGTCTCGTGGGTAACATCATCATGAACCGTGACTCGTGTCCTCACCATCTGTGAGAGAATAGAATGACAAATTTCAAATTTCAAGGTCAATGAACTCGCACGATAGGAATGAAAGAAATAAAATTGTCCTAATAGTTGAGTAGCCTCTCGAAGATAATTACAGACATCTCTCAGACATAGTTGTCTTCAAGATAAAGCTTTTAAAATATACTTCTCCAAAGAAAGTGTCATTTAAACATAGTTTTCTTCAACATTAACATTTTCCAAATAATCTTTTCCAAAGGGATATCCTTCAACATGGTTTTATTTAACATAAGCATTTTCAAATGTTCTTTTTTTTTCAAAGGAATGTTCTTCAAACATAGTTTTATTCAAGGTAATTGTTTTCAAATTGGATTTTCCAAATAATTTGTCTTTCAACTTAATTTCTTTGATAAAGTCTATCGGGATCCCGTCCCGTAGTTCCGAATTTATCACACAATACAGAGGATCTCTCGAAATACGTCTGTAGTCCCAAAACCATATGCAGTGCTGGGGGATCTCTCGGAATACGTCTGTAGTCCCAAAGTAGATATGTAGTGCTGGGGAATCTCCCGGAATACGGCCGTAGTCCCAAAGTAAATATGCAGTACAAGAGGGATCTCCCATAATACGTCTGTAGTCCCCAATTTAAATATGCATTACAGGGGGTATCTCCCAGAATACATCTGTGGTCCCCAATTTAAATATGCAGTGCAGGGGGGATCTCCAAGAATACATCAGTAGTCCCAAATTTAAATATGCAGTGCAATAACCAAAGACATCAATTATAGCACGGAAGAAGATTCGTACATTACCACATCAAATACAAAGCAACCATGAAAATGACACCAGATACGATGAATAAATCAATACAAGAACTTCAATTCACAAAGAAACAGTAGAACATCATTCACAAGGAATAATCACGGCACAAAATACTAAGTGTAAAGGGAACAACTTGATTAGGGAAAAACAAGACAAGCAACAATCCACAAACTCAAGTCAACAATAAGAAGATAACACAAGTCAAATAATTCCAAGTAAGGACAAGGCGACTAAGATATAAGTTATATAAACCCCTTATGAGGTTGAGCAAATTATGAGGGATATTCAACAATTTAGTTAATTATAGGTAGTTTATGAAAAATATAGCATGGTGATAGAGAGGTAAAATCTTTGGTTAAGTCAAATCAGTGTCAAGTAGGCAGTAAGGTGGATCCCAAAGCAATTAGTTATAATCAAGCATGCATAGGTGAAACTAGCAGATAAGGACTCAAACGTATCAAGATCAACTTCATACAATGTGAATATAAGGACCTAAGAACACTATAAGGTGAACCTTCTACAAATAAGTCCGAGTACACACTCGTGACCTCGTGTACACGGACTACAATCAACATAGAAGACTCAAATCCTAAGGGGTAATTTCACCCACACAAGGTTAGGCAAGATACTTACCTCAACCGCTCGAATCAAACATGAAATCACGTTCTTGCCACGAGTACCCGACTCCGAATGGCCCAAATCTAATCAAATTAATAGCATCATTTAAATAATACTACAAGCAACTAGTTTAACTAATAAATTCGAAGCTAAGACGCAAAATTAGGAAAATCGCACATAAAGTACCCCGGGCCCACGTCTCGAAATCGGATAAAATTTATAAATTATGAACACCCGTTCATTTATGAGAAAAACTCGAACAAGAATCATGAAAATCCGATGTCAAAATCTCATTCAAATCTCGAATTTTCAATTGGGGAACTTTTCTCCCATTTCCAAATTTTACTCTCAAATTCCTTGATTAAATGAGGAAAACCACAATAGATTAATGTAATAAAACCAACTTCGAGTAAGAAATCGTTACACACAAGATTCCTTTGAAAATCCGTCAAAGAATCACCTTCTCCCGAGCTCAAAAAAAAAATGGAGTGAAAATGAACAAACCCTTGAATGTAAACTCTCTGCCCAGCGACGACCGCACCTGCGGCTAATTGGACCACACATGCGGTCCGCACCTGCGGAAAATACATCGCAGGTGCGAAAACTCACTAAATGAACTGGGGTCGCACCTGTGATCTCTGGGCCGCATCTGCGGCCCACACCTGCGGAACCCCGTCCGCACCTGCGAGCCTGGCTGCCCTTGACCAAAACCGCACCTGCGACGCCCTCCACCGCACCTGCGTGTCCGCACCTGTGGCTCCCCATCCCCAGGTGCAAAACACTAGAACCAGCAATACTTCAGTTGGTTTCTAAGCCCAAAATCATCCCGTTGAACATCCGAAACATCCCCGAGGCCCCCGGAACCTCGACCAAACTTATCAACCAGTCCTAATACATTATCCAAACTTACTCGAGCCTTCAAAACACATCACATAACATAAAAATCACCAATTATGCATGGATTCAAACCAAAGAATTTATGAAATTTCCAAAATCCATAACCGATGCCGAAACACGTCAAAACTAGCACGAATGATCTCAAATTTGACACACAGGTCACAAATAACACCACGAACCTACATCCACTTCCGAAATTCCATTCCGGGCTCGATATCAAGATTTCACCTATCGGGCAAAATCGCCGAAAATCTAACTTTCATCAATTCAACCCTAAATCTACCACAGACCTCGAAAATATATTCCGGACGCGCTCCTCGACCCAAAATCACCATACGAAGCTGCTGACATCATCCATAACTTGTTCCAGAGCCGTTTACATAAAAAGTAAAATTCCGGTCAAAACTTCACTGTTTAAACTTCCATAAGAACAGTCCTTCTTCCAATTCGATTCTAAATCATACAAAGTTGTTCAAGACCTTATGCCACCAAACGGAGCTTAAATTCTCAAAATAACCGGTCGGGTCATTACAGCTTTGTTGGCGAAGAACAGGAGCATGATCACTATATGCTAAAAGGAAGGGTGTTTTTGGACCAAAGTCACTTGGTATTGACGGAAAAAGTCAATGATGACTGGATCGAGGGGGGCCAACATGAAGGGATAGGTGTAAACACTTTTATACCCTTTCACGTAGGTAGTGATCCTCTCTTCAGGGAACGTGATCTCTATCACTTTGTCCCCCCAGTTACAATCCCTCTTGATTTTCTCAAGATACCCCACGGTTATCGAGCAGATATACCTTGATACATGCTCATATCGACCAGGGACTGATAGAGGTTTCTCGATTTTGAAGTCGGATTTAAGGACACAGGGGCCGGGAACACACTCCTCAAGGAGAGGATCCACCGGCCTACTGTGAAGAAGAAGAGGAAGCTTTTTTCTTTTGTGGAACTATTTTAGATGTTTTCGCCATTTTATGGGATGAAGAAAGAGAAAGACAGTAAGGTTCCGTGGTTTGAGATTACCGGTGAAAACCTAAATAAAAATGAAAGAGAAGAACTTGAGAGAGGTAAAAACTTAGAAGCACAGACAAAGGAGAGAGTAAAGTTTGATTCAACAAGAAGAAGGCCTATTTATGGATTTGCGGTGACGGTTCAACTACATTAGTGGCCGATCGCTCACTGATGCTCATTATTGGTTTGGGGAACTGTACCGACGGGACATTTAGGTCACTTCCATCGCTTGCATCATGAGGATGACGTCATTTGTTTATCGAGGTCAAAGAAAAATCTAAGGCTCAGTTCGTTTCTTCTCATTATAATCCAAGAAACGGGAGGACTATCTGTATACAGTAGAAATCGGGGCTACCTGATTTTGCTATTTGATCGAGACAAAGACGTTGTATTGCATAGCTGAGGCATTGAGTTCGAGATCGAAGTCTCATTCGAGATTGAGGTCGGTATCAATCGAAGCCAGGGGAGATAGATTCTGAGTAACATCGGGGATAGCTTACTAGCGGAAAAAGTGAGATGTCTGTGATTGGTCGAGGATCATGGCGTGAATCTCGGAACGGATAAAACCAGAAGCGATTAATCAGCTGATTATATGATTTCCTTCGATAATTAGAGATGTACCATGATTAGGATTCTTCTACTATACAAAGAGGAGCTCCAATCTTTTGTGATCATTTTTTACTGAAACAAAAGCAATATAGCTCTTCCATTTTTACTCGTGTTCTTGTTCATCAATTCATAGATTTTTATTGTTCTTGCACTTATCAGATAAACACTTTTATAGTTCAAACAGACGACAACGCAACTTACAACAACAACATAAAAAAAAGGTGGAAAAAGAAAGATAATCAAAGCCATAGACACCACAATCTAAAGAATTCTTAAACAATAGAATTTATTTTTTTTGTTTCTTACCCTATGTCCAATATTTATATTGAGTCCAATTAAATACGAATTTGCACAGAAAAATCTCGGTTAGAAAGGTTTATAAAAGCATAGATTCTTCATTTTTGTAGCATCATAGACGCAAAATGTACAAATCCAACCTTCAACGCAGTCTGCAGCGGATTGGCAATCAATTAAACATGTGATCCAATCATTTGGACGAGCAAATAGTTTTCTCTCAATGCTAGTTATATCGTGGACCACGTTCAGCGAAGCAATCACTTTTGTTTGTTAAGACCAAACAAGAAAAACAGTAAAATCATGACAAAAATCAATATCATAGATTAGTATACCAAAATCTAATTCACTATTTAGATACAGTCAAACCCAAATCAATTATAAAAGAATTAACCTAAATAGCACCGACTAAATAAAAACAGTTGGTGGATACATCACATCTTTAGGGGTAGACTCTTCCTCAGACCCTGCGTGAATACAGAATACTTTGTACATCGGGCTACCTTTTTTTTTTTGTAGATACATAACATATGTATAATGTGTATAATCAGTATATGATTTATGTATATAATTTATATATATCGACTAAAAATAGTAAATTCCACCGACAGTTTAAGCGTAACCATCACCAGTGCAAATGGTGAACAAGAAACCAAACTTTTGAGCCATGTCAACAATATTTTTGACTTAGTTTGAAATGGAAAGACGAAAAAGAAGTGTTCTTGTTTGCAATTCCTTTGTACACGAAGTCACAATTTATAGGGTTTGCTCAATGAATTCTCACTCTTCTCTCACTCTAATTTGTCGGTAGATTCACAAATTGAATTATTTAACAGGTTTACTACAAAATTTGTAAGTACTATTCCGTCCGTTCCATTTGATGTGATGCGTTTTAGAGAACGAGGGTCAGACTATTTAAATTTTGAAATAAATTTATATATTCAGAAATTATATAAAAAATAAAATTATATTATTTAATCTATCTATTTATAATATATTAAAAGCACGAATGCCCTTAGCGAAATATTGTTCACCTTTTTTGTCCCTTAAAAATAAATTTTATATTAGCCAAAATTGTCATTTTAAGATTTCTCCCTAATATTTAGCAGTTTTAAATAAACTTAATTAGTACACTAATTCTTTCCTTATTTGAAGTATATACAAATCCTTAATATTAAATATGTTATATAAAGCCTTCCTTATTTATATAACGTAACATAACATATTTTATTAATAAGGAAAACAACGTATAAAAACATTATTAAAGTAGAACACTTTGTCAGTACTCCTTTTCTTTCACCCAGGACTCCTTTTAAGTTTAGTAGTCTTTGATTTTTGTTAAAAATATCTATACTATTTTATAAACATGAAGTCCCTTAGCGAAATGTTTGTCTTTTTTACTTCTTACAAAAGAAAAGTTCATATACGACAAAATAGTCAATTTAATTTTGTTAAGATTTTGAAGTAGTTATTTAATTATTTTTCTAATATTTAGGAATTCAGAATTAAATTTTTTTTAAAAAAGTTTTCTCATACAAAATTTCCTTATTCTGTCTAGCATAATTATAATTCATTCCATTGTTGTTATTTGACCGTTTTAAGTATTTTTTAAATATATCCTACATATTCTTAAAGTTCCAAATATATACAAATTATAGATGAACAAGAATACATTGAATCGGTCACATCATACTTCTTCTCTAATTTTGAAGTTATGCAATACAAAAACTTCCATATACTTTTTATATTGGTGGATATGGTAACGAAATTAAATTTGTTTTACCCTAATTTGAAAGGAAGTGGTACCTAATTTTTAGGAAGAATTGACAATTGTTAAAAGAGATAAGAGGGTTCTAAATTTTTGCTATTTTTAAGAAAAAAAACTTGGTTATTAAATGCCAATTTTTTTGGGCTTCTATTGCCAAACCTAACATAAGGCCAAACTATTGCCAATTCTCTTTATGTATTGTCATAGCATGTTATTTTTTCTTAATTGTTTAGTAGTACACGCAAATATCGGCATTGATGGACATGGTAGTTGGCAACTCCTAATAGTTGTCTATTACTTACTCCCTCCGATCCACTTTAATTATTTTTAAGTATTTTTACACATATTAAAGAATTCGTATTTTAACATTAATTAACAATAAAATTGACCATGTTAACCTTAATTTGTTCGTTAGAAATATAACAAATACTCTTAGGTTCTTTACTCCAAAGGCAACTTTGAAAGGAAAAAAAAAGAAGATAATTCCTTCTTGACATATGAAAAAATTAAATATTATGAACCACAAGAAAAATCAAAAAAATAATTAAAGTATATCGGAGGGAGTAATTGTTCAACTTGGAGGCATGAGATAGTATAATTTGATGACTTTTATGCGTCTCATCGCTTTGTAGAAACAATAAAATAATAGTTGGTGTTTTTACTATATAGGCATAAAACTTTTGATTAATAAAAAAGATGACAAGTTAAATAATTTGTAGATACATCAGCAATAAATAAGTTACAGGGTCAAACAATCCTCAAAATTGAACTATATTTGTTAGATATATATTTTTTCACGTGGACAACTATATATTATACTTTTAGGAGGAATATTGATACCAAAGAATAAAAATTTCGGTCATAATAGTTTAGTTGAAGTAACACATACACCAAGAACATCCTATATAAAGAGGATACAAGAATATTATATCATATATATCATATAATACTACATCCATCATTGCAAATGCTATAACACTACTAAAAAATAAGGTTTTAGTGACAGACAAAATCTGTAGCTAAATAGAAAAATTTATAGCTAATCTCATTTAGCGACGGATTAGAGATAAATTAGTAAACAATTCAGCTAGCTATGGGCGATTTAGCGACGGATTAGCAACGAAGTTCATAGTTAATTCTAGTTTTTTCAGTGATAACTAGCTTAACTAATTAAATTATTCATGTTTGCAGGTTCAATGTCCAACAATTTTGAACTCACATATTACGTTTATGTAATTACACTCGCTTTTCCATTTAACTGCATATTGTATCTATTAGGACGCCAATTGTTATTACACACTGTTTATTCTTGTTATATGCATTTTTTTATTAATAGATAAGCTTACACGTGCAACGCACATCCCCTAAAGCTAGTATACTATATTAAAAACGCGAAGACGTTATCGAAATGTCGTTCGTCTCTTTTATCCTTCGTAAATGTATTTCACGTAATTGTAATTTTAACCATTAATACTTTTTTAGGAAAAAAAACAAAAATTACTGTTTATTTCCATTTTTGTTGGCTACAGGTTTTCGTCTCTTTTTTTTCCGGTTTAGAACCCTTTAGGCTTTTATTTGCTTAGGATTAGATTTCTTTATTGTCGTGTGACATTCTTTTAGTTATAGGCATTTTTAAGTTTTTCTTTGTTTGGATTTCCTTGAATTTAGAATATTTTATTGCCAATGTTAATTAGTGCCGCAAGTTGAATTATTGCGGAAGGTTTATAATTCTTTTATGTTGTGCCTTTTCCTTGTTTATATTTATCATTCTCCTTAGGTGTCTAGAATGTTAAGATCAAAATAAAAATCATACTATATATTCTTTATCAGAAACTCTTGACAGTATCAACAACTTGTTTGTTTTAAGGTACACATTCTATTCTATAGTTTGTTCTTCAAGTTATTAATAATAAATGTCCGTGCATCTTTAATACACAATTGCAAATTGAAAGATTGTCAATTGTGATTTTAATTTACAATGTCTTACATATGATCATCAATTTAAAACTGACTTATTTATAAATTTTGCATAGGTTATTTAGGTCATTGCATTCATAATTTAAAATTAATTCCCAACTTTATTTTTTTGTTTTCCATTTCTCTTTCTTTGAGCATAAAGAATTTATATTATTAGTGTTTTTACCCTTATATTCTACAATTGAGGTATTCAAGTATTAAAAAGTATCATCAGGGATCCAGCAAGAGTTTTCAATGTTAAATACTTTAATAGAAATAGGTAGGCACTTCTAATGATCTTTCGTGAATGAAAGATAATATAAGAGATATTTACATGAAAAATTAAATCAGTTGAATACCATAAGAAAATAGCTAACTCAATTTCGTGAATTCGAATAATTAATGGTAGTGTAAAATAATTTATGTATGAGGAGTGTGCTAAAATTAAATAATTACCAGACCTATCAAATTAAATACATACACAAATAGCAACTCTCTGATGGGAATTGGCAGTAGAAATTAAACTTCTTATTATTTAGTTATTTTTATACTATTGTGTTCTATTGACATTATAAGTGAAGTTAGATTGACAATAAGTACCATGTCTTGCGTAAAAAATATTGAAGTATGATTTTAGTTAAGATACCTAACAAATGGGATTTTTTAAATTTAGTTATTACTATACAAAACTTGTTGCATTTGGTATCTATACACTAGGTAGTCCTTACATGTATGACCGTGTGCATGAATAGAGAAAGAAAGCTGTCCAAAACAAAAATAAGAGTAGAAATATAATGTTAACTATTGCTTAGAGAAATAGAAAAATATTGCATTTTGCTCGTGGGAAAAAACTATGTTTAAGTTGAATATATTGAAAGATGATTGATGATTTTTATGCGAAAAACTTTCTTTTTTACTGAGTTACTATATAGAATCAACGTTAATAAAATTATAAGCTTAAAATTTTATTATGTAACTCAAATACAAACACAATTTTTAATATATAAAATATTATGTGATTTTGTTTTAAAAAAATGCTCAATTGAGATAGGATACACGTGCAAAGCGCGTACCCTTAAATTAGTAATTTAAAATATTCAAAAGTTATAAATTGCGGACGGTCCAAGAAAACTCGTTCGACTCTCCCTATAATAACTGCATCATATAATCTGGGATAGAAAGAGTGGTTTGATACAAGTTTTTAGCCCAATATATTCTTTCATTTTTAGTTAGTAATAACTATTCTTAATTAGCTAATTAATAATCATGCGCGCGCAGTCGTGCATTCCTTGAAAGTCTACGTATAATAACATATAATGAACATGACTTGGTGCGTTTCATTAATTTATCCTTGATTACAGGCACTAAGTCAAATGCTACTGTTAAGTACTTCTTCTTAAGTCTTTTTTTTTTTTTATTATTATAAATCAAAATGATCAATATAGTAACACATACAATTTGTGTTACAATTTGAACTGGAGGAATTATCCTAGCTTCTCTTGGAGTGAAATTCGGAATAACATGCCTCAAGCTAATTACAATCATCCACCTAAACCCCCACAGCAAGCAAAGGAGAGTTTGACTGACATGAAGAAAAAGCACTTGATAGACAATCAACAGTTGTACACAAAGTTCAAAAATCTAGAGAGACAGTTTGGGCAATAGCTAACAATCAGAACACTAGATCTGCTGGAGCTCTCCCAAGTGACGCAGAGAAAAATTTTCAAGTCAACGCAATGACATTGAGAAATGGGAGAGAGTTGAAGTGCCAATGAAGAAAAAGGAGTCGTCTGGGATCGAAGAAGAAAGAGTGTCAAAACCTATAGAGGTAGATGAGAGAAACAAAACAGAGTCTGAGTATATATCAGAAAGGGTGCCACCACCTTTTCCTCAAAGATTGAGAAAGAAAAATGATGACCATATGTTTCACAAATTTCTAGATATGTTGAACCAGATACACTTGAACATCCAAATGGTGGACATGCTCTGTGATGTCCCAAAATATGTAAAATATATTAAGGATATAGTGGCAAATAAAAGGAGGTTAACTGATTTTGAGACCGTCACACTTACTGAGGAGTGCACTTCCAGGATTCAACATAAGCTTCCAAAAATGTTTAAGGAGCCGGGTAATTTTACCATCTCTGTGAGGATTGGTGAAATTGATGTGGGTAGAGCCTTGTGTGATTTGGGTGCAAGTGCACGTGACCGTCAAGTAATAAAGTGACTCGAGAGTCAGTTGTCGAACTCACAGCGACTTAGATTAATCGTTAACTAAGAAAACTAAAATCAATTAACTGTCTAAGATAATCAAAAATATTATTTATCTACTAAACTACTTTTTGTAGAGATTGAACAAGTAATTAGCTAATTTATCAGGGATGCAAACATGTGTTATTGGATTTTAATCAGAGGAGATGAAGATTCCAATGTTGTGGTCGGTTTATCAATCCTATTAAGTTCAATAATGACATGTCACGACCCAAATCTCCCTTCGTTGGGTATTGTGATGGCACATAATCTTAAGGACTAGGTAAACCTAATATTCAGAAATAACAACAATAATAAATAGAATCTAATACTTTTCTGAAATAAATAATTCTTTACACATTTTATATTCCCAAAACCTGGAAGTACAAGTCATAAGCTTTTAAAAATTTATACTAAAACTCCTAAAAATACCATCATCGCAGGTGCGAAAACCCGGAACTATCATCGCAGTTGCGAAAACCACTAAAAAGTCTGCGGCCGCACCTACGGTCAAATGGCCGCACCTGTGGAAAACTAACCGCACCTGCGAAGATTGAGGGTTTGGGCTATGTTCCGCACCTGCGAACTCCTCGCCGCACCTGCAGAAAGTCCATCGCAGGTGCGAGACATCAGAACCAGCAACGGTTCAGCTGTCTCCCAAGTGCTATTAACACCCAATGAGCATCCTAAACATACCCGAGGCCCCCCGGGACCCCGTCCGACCCCACACACAAGTCATATAACCTAACACGGACTCACCCGAGGTTTTAAATCCCATAAAACAACACTAACACGATGAATTAAACTAAAAACCCATGAAAGTTCTTCAAACTTCTATATTTCATATAGAAGTTTGAAATATTTCATATTTTCACTTCATATTTCATATTTTCTCAAACTCAACACTCTTAGGCGATTTTCCAAAAAATAAGACTCTTCCAAATCAGTTGTAAGTGGTTTTTACTCATTTCTTTTCAATCATTAACATCATTTAAGATGTTTTCAACTTAAAATCAAAGATTTTCGTGGGTGAAATTTGTTGAATTGGGTAGAACTTAGGTTTTTTTATATATTGGGATTTGAGTGGGTGATTGACCTCCGATTTGAGAGATTTTTATATGGCTAGACTTGTGAGAGTATGAGGGTTCTAAAAATGTAAAATTTACCCGATTCCGAGACGCTGACTTAGGGGGCATTTTGGTCATTTTACCTAATTTCGCGACGTAACCTTGAATTTGATAGTAAAATCAGTGCATGAGATGTTATTTATGGTATAAAATTGATTTGAATAGATTGGGCCATTTGGAGTCGGATACTCGTGGCAAACGTCTGGTTTCAGGTTGATTGCTATACTTCGGACCCGAGGTAAGTGTTTGGCCTAACCTTAGCTTGAGGGAATAGGAGTTGGGTATTACTTGCTATTTGCTAATTGTCCAATGCAATGTATAGTAATCGTGACGAGTATCTATACATTGGTGTCTAGCATGACCGTGAGTCCCTATATTGTGAATATTCCGGTTTTGTTGTAATTTCTATGCTAATTGATGATCTCTATATGTTGTAAATGGGCATGTGAAGGGAATTGAAATCGTTAAACATCTCTGGAGCGTTGGCTCAAATCGTGAAACGAATAATGAAGATATATGAGATCATCTTTGGAGCATTGGCTCAAATTGTGAAACGAATAATGAAGATATATGAGATAATTACATCTTTGGAGCATTGGCTCAAATTGTGAAACGAATAATGAAGATACATGAGATAATTACATCTTTGGAGCATTAGCACAAATTTTGAAACGAATAATGAAGATATATGAGATCATTACATATTTAGAGCATTGGCTCAACTAATAGAATAAATCATGGAAATGCAAGTGAAAGAAAGAGAAAGAGTTATTGAAATATACCCATGCGGGGATTTCTATTTTCACTCTGTCTATTTCCTTGCCCTTGTTTGTGATTGTTGTTTGGGTGAGGAAGAGTGTTAAAGCACGAAGGGTGATGCCGTGCTATATTATTATTATGCACGAAGGGACATTTCGTGCCATGTTTATATTGATTATGCACGAGGGGACATTCCGTGCAATGCTTTATATTATTATTATGCATGAGGGGACATTCTGTGCCATATTTTATATTATTATTATGCATGAGGGGACATTCTGTGTCATGTTTTATGTTATTATTATGCACGAGGGGACATTCCGTGCCATGTTTATATTGATTATGCACGAGGGGACATTCCGTGCCATGTTTTATATTATTATTATTATGCACGAGGGGACATTTCGTGTCGTGTTTATATTGATTATGCACGAGGGGACATTTCGTGCCATTTTTTATATTATTATTATTATGCACGAGGGGATATGTCGTGCCGCACCTTTCACTGTTTAATCTGTTTTGTCATTTCTCGTCATTATTTTTCAGATATTTCAGATTGTTGTTTTTGTTTCTGTCATTTCAGTATTTGCTACCTCTTACCCCCAGCATGTTCTCCCCGTAATTGTATTCTTGTTTAGTTTCTGTTATATTATTGAACTGCACAGGTACATTTTGTTGTCGTGTCTTAGCCTCGTCAGTACTTCGTCGAGGTTAGGCTCGACACTTACTCAGTACATGGGGTCGGTTTTATTGATGCTACACCTGCACTTCTTTATGTTGTGCAGATTATGCAGCCGGACCCGAAGGGAATTATTAGTGGGGGTGTCTTCCAGCTCATCATAGAGGCTTCAAGGTATACCCGCAGGCGTCCGTGGGCCTTGGCGTCTCCTCCATCCCTTTGTCTTCGATTATGTCTTGTTTTTTCCTTAGTTTCAGAGGCAGACATGTATTTCCATTCAGACTTGTATTTAGCACTCTTAGACAGTTCGTGAGTTTGTGACTCCAGGTTTTGGGAAATTTACGCGTTGTTGTATTATGTTATCCTTATTTATATTGGAACCACATTTAAATTCCGCTGTTAAATAGTGTACCATTTAGTTTACCCTATTAAATTGTTGTTAAATTGCTAGTTTGTTTATATACGTTGGCCTGTCTAGCGGGTTCAACGTTAGACGCCATCACGGCCGGATGAAGGGATTTCGGGGCGTGACAATGACCCTTGTGGGTCATCACAATCTCCCCTTCTTCAATAAATGTTCGTCCTCGAACGTGCTAAGATTCACTTTGAACTCATCAAATCACTGGTTGCGCGTTTCCAACACACACCCGCGGGTGATCCCAGGTCACCCAAATCTACATAAGACTGACGACACCACCACAACCGCAATTTAGCTTTTCTATTACTACCGATAAGCCTCATACCTTAATTACTCACCTTATACTCATTTCAAAAATGCCCGATTCTAAATTCACATCCGACATTAACCCCAACCAGTTGCATTAACTCATGACTATACCCATAAGGCACGACCACACAATATAGCACATCACGCATAGGCTCATAATAACACTTGGGTCGCAATGGCTGCCTGAAATCAACTCAGCATTGGAAATTATCCTCATATCCAGTAGAATTATATTCCCAACCTCCATCACACTGAAAATAAAGCAAGAAACACGAATACTTCATAACACTGACACCCAAATCACAAAGAAACAACTAACACCATTGGGCACACACCCCGCAAGATAAACTCAAGGAGCACAAAACGAAAATGATTGAATATGAAAGGAGAAACACATAAGAAACTATCAAACAAGCCCGACATGCACAATCCTCTATCAATGCTAACTTACACAACAACATAACAAGGAAGGAACTAAATCACATGAACAAATCACAAGGATATCATCCTGATAAAATTTCCACTGCGGGTACTCAGCCCAGTCCACACACATCGGACCACAAATATCACGAGGACCTCGCCCTCAACTCTGAATCACATACCGAAAATATATCATACCGATTGAAATTCCTCCACTAATTCATCTCAGTTGATAAAAATCATAGCGCTAGCTGATCTCACATCTCGATGGAGTATTAAATCACCACTCGTAAACAAAATACTTAGGAACCACATCAAACTTACCGTACTGGACAACAAGAATTTACTACTAGTCTCATATCTCTTAATAATGAATAGAGACAAATAATAGACATGGGCTACTATTCATAGAATCTCCCAACAGGAGCAAACACAAAAATAGAGTGCAAAGCATGAAACTCACTCATAAACAAAACAACAAGGAGGGAGCTCGTCCCGACCAGCAGAGCTATAATGAAATACAAATTGTGCCCCTCTGTAACGAAAGAAAGCAAACAAGTACTGTACATCTAGCACAACGGCCTCCAGCCTACTATACGAAGCACATCAGCAGGGTGGGCCTCCCACTCTTGGGCTCCCTCTACTAGCCTGAATGCCCTGCTGTAACATATCTGCTCGGAGGCTGGGACAATCTCTGATCCTGTGGCCGATATCTCCAAACTCAAAACAACCTCTCTGTTGACGTGGCTGTGGAAACTGTGCGGGCCGAGTACCTGAAACCCCATGCGAAGCCGGCAATGCAAACTGAATTTGCTGACCCATAAACCCCTATCGTGTCGTACCCTACCTCCATAATAAGGACTAGTAAATCTCTCCAGCCCACGAGGCCTCCTCACCTCCCTGCTCTCTCTCTCCTGACCTCGTCTGACATCTCTATCATAGTCCCGCCTATCGTCTCTCTCACGATCCAGCATACCCTCAACTCTGTGAGCAATTCCTACCACCTGCTGAAATGAAATATCTGACTCTAATTCCCGAGCCATGCTAAACTGAATATCACGCCAGAGGCCCACAATGAATCTGCGAACACGCTCTCTAACTGTAACAACCAATGTAGGTGCATGCCTGGAAAAATCACTGAACCTGGCGGCATACTCTGATACTGACATAGTGCCCTGGCACAACCTGTCAAACACCGCGTGCCATGCATCTCGGAGGGACTGAGGTACAAACTCATTCAAGAACATCTCTGAAAACTGACCCCTTGTAAGTGAAGCTAACTCGGCCGGGCTACCCAACTCATATGACCGCCACCACTGATAAGCCGCTCCCTTAGCTGGAACGCAACAAAAGCAACCCTGCTCGTCTCCACAATACCCATAGTACGAAGAATGCAGTGACACTCCTCCAGGAAACCCTGGGCATCATCTGTCGCCAATCGACTGAAGGTAGGAGGGTGGTACTTCTTGTACCTCTCGAGTCTAAGTTGTTCCTCCTCAGATGCTGCTTCCCTAACCACGGGCGGAACTGGGATCCCAGGTTGTGCTGCCATGACACCTAGAACCTGACCAACCTGATCTCGCTGCTCCGGAGTATGGGCGACAGGGAATCTGAGCTCCTCCCCCGCCCTGTGAAGTAGCTGGTGCACTCGGAATCAATCTTTCCTGAGTTAAGGTACCAATCACATCCCAGAACTGTGCCAAGGTATCCTGAAGTCCGGGTGTGACAACGGGCACCTCCGGTCCCCCACCTGGAACTGTTGGCGGCTCCTCAACGGCTACTATGGCAGGTGCCATAGCTGTGCTACGTGCCCCTCGTAGACCTATGCCTCTACCCCTGCCCCTGGCGGTATCTGCTCCGGGGGTAATATCCTCAAAATCTGCAGCTCACGTCCTCACCATCTGTGAGAGAATGGAATGATAAATTTCAAACATCAAGATCAATGAACTCGCACGATAGGATAGAAGGAAGTGAAGTTATCCTAATAATCTCGTAGCCTTTCGAAGATAAGTACAGACGTCTCCCTACCGGTCCGCAAGACTCTACTAAACTCGCTTATGACTCGTAGAACCTATGAACCTAGAGCTCTGATACCAACTTGTCACGACCCAAATCTCCCTCCGTTGGGTATCGTGATGGCACCTAATCTTAAGGACTAGGTAAGCCAAATATTCAGGAATAACAACAATAATAAATAGAATCTAATACTTTTATAAAATAAATAATTCTTCACACATTTTATATTCCCAAAACCCGGAAGTACAAGTCATAAGCTTTTAAGAATATACACTAAAACTCCTAAAAATACCATTGTTCAGAAATAAGTGCAACAGTGCAAGCAAAAATATAAGATGGTGACTCCGAAACCGCGAACATTGAAGTGGTTTTACCTTGAGTCTCCACAATAGCAACCGCGCTACTATCAATCAATCGGTCGGCTATGCGAAACCTGGAATCTGCACAAAAATGTGCAGAAGAGTACTATGAGCACACCACAGCGGTGCCCAGTAAGTATCAAGACTAACCTCGGTGAAGTAGTGACGATGACTAGTCAAGACACCCACTGGTCTATCAAAACTGAACAAGTATCAATATAGAAATCAGGGAAATAATGATACACATAAAGGCTACGCAATATAGCTAACAAGACAATGAATTCGATAAAGAAGGAAAACAATAAGTATCAGCAGAAACCATGAAATAACACAAAGAATGAATAGAACATAGACAATCTGGCATGTAAATATGTAACACGTGCATGTAATGACTCAACAACTTCAACCACTTCTACATTAAATTCCTAGTCATCTCCACGAGGTTCTGAACCTCGGACAAATCATCCTTTATGGGTCCCAATATCTGAACCCTAACACTTGGCATCTGGCGCCCTCATTCGAGTACTAACTGCACGAACGACTCACGTGCCAATTGGGTCCTTCCCACCCTTACGGTAAGCACAACAAGGGTATCTATACTTGACAACCACAAGGAGTCCTGAATCCATTAGTAGTACTTAACTACGTGTATGCTTGTGCAGGTGTCCTAACATGATTTCAACAACTAATAGACATAAGGAAAACAAAAGAGGCAACACGTTCATTTTCATCTCATAAATTTCCACACGAATGAACTCACACGGTAAGTGTTCCAGTACACAATATCAATAACAAGTAATGCCCCCATGCCAACATAACTATCATAATCAATCCCTGCCATAGACCACCTTGTCACGCTACATGTGCAATATCAAAGTATATGCCCGCCTTATTTCGCCACACGTGCATAAACATGTTCCCACTTTGTCACGCCACATGCGTAACACTGAATCTCGTATCCCGCCTTATCATGCCGCATGTGCAATATCACTAATAAACACGGCACGGCAGAAACCTCGTGCAAATCCCCATATCAACAACCGCACGGAAAGAAACCTCGTGCATCACCACAACCAGTACAATAACAACAACAACACGGGCAACAGTTCAGAATACAATTAATACATCAATTCAATAACCTTCGATCCCAAGATAGGCAAAACTAGTTCACGAGAAATAAACATAATAAGGAGAGCTAGGCATATTAAGAAATCACTCAACAAGGAAGGAAAATAGCATGTAACAGCCGCACCTAATTACACGGGTGAACAACAAGAAATCAACACAAATCCGATAACTTCATATAAGGGAAAGTCACGAAGGTATAGAATATCTAAACTTCTTTTAAGGTTGAGAAGTTACGAGAATATTCAACAATTTCCACTTAAGGACAAGCAGCCTAGAATAATCGTAAATCCATTTAACACCCCAAACAATTATAGATTGAGATGAAGATAATTGCAAACTTGAGATAAGCAGTTAAGAAGACATAGCATGACAGTGAAGGAAATAAAAATCTTCAGATAAGTCAATTAGGAGTAAATCTGAAAATAAGAACTTCCACATTTAAGCAATTAAGGATGACACTATATATTAGGAAATTCAATCATGCTAAGGACAATTTATACTTGGCGAATAGAATGACCTAAGGTTCCTAACGGGTCAACTTTCCCCAAACAAGTCCGAGCATGTGATCGTCACCTCGCGTACATGGACTACAATAAACGTAGAAGACTCAAATCCTAGGGGTAATTCCCCTACACAAGGTTAGGCAAGATACTTACCTCAACCGCTCAAAACAAATTTGAAATCACGTTCTTTCCACAGGTATCCGACTCCCCATGGCCCAAATCTACTCAAATTTATAGCATCGTGTAAATAATACTACAAGCAACTAGTTTAACAAATAAATTCGAAGCTAAAATGCGAAATTAGGAAAATCGCTGCACCTGCGGAAAGTCCATCGCAGGTGCGAGACACCAGAACCACAAATGGTTCAGTTGTCTCCCAAGTGCTATTAACACCCGATGAGCATCCTAAACGTACCCGAGGCCCCCGGGACCCCGTCCGACCCCACACACAAGTCATATAACCTAACACGGACTCACTCGTGGTTTTAAATCCCATAAAACAACACTAACACGATGAATTAAACTAAAAATCCATGAAAATTCTTCAAACTTCTATAAACATTAAGTTTTGCATTTTAGGTCCGAATCACGGCAAATTAAGTCCGTTTCTTACCAAATTTCACAGATAACACATATAAATCATATCGAACCTGTACCGGGCTTCGGAATCATAACACAGGCCCGATATCACAGGTTTCGCCTCAAATTTCATTTTAAAAAACCTTTATATTTTTTAGAAAATAATTTTCTTTAAAAATTCATTTCTCGGACTTGGGACATCGAAATTTAATTCCGGGCATACGACCAAGTCCGATATTTTCCTACGGACCCTCCGGGACCGTCAAATCACTGGTCCGGGTCCGTTTACCTAAAACATTGACTGAAGTCAAACTTATTCAAATTTCCAATACAAAATTTTCATTTTTCTCAATTTTTCACATAAAGGCTCCCCGGCTACACGCCGGGGCTGTGCATGCAAATCGAGGTGAGATAGAAGGAGGTTTTCACGACCTCAGAACACAGAATTAGATAGAATATACGAGATGACCCTTTTGGGTCATCACATCACAGTTGTTAATCCAAATTATTATTGGTTGGCGATTGACTTGATCGGTTATATGAATAACATGTTCTTACAATACTACTCTCCTATCCTTAGCATATCAATCCTATATTCATATGGTATTAATTCTATCATGAACGAATATAATATAATATTCAACTAAGCAAGACTGTTAGGTATATTTCTATCCCAACAACGAAATCATTCCCCTAGCCATGGGCTCAGAAACAAGATCTCTTTAATTCTACTCTAATCTAAACACAACTTTCCCAAACATAGTATAGATAGTAGGGTGTAAGGTAACTACAATAATTCACAAGTTAAAACTAGAATTAAAGAAACAACCACAAGATGATAATCCGAATTAACAAAGATGTAATAAATAAACGTTAATAATCATTTCAACCACAACCCTAGAAACTAGATTTCTTAGTCGCTCATGTTCATAATAAAAAAAATTCAAGTATTTTCTTACACAGATTACAAGGAAAAGAAATTTTCTGCTCCGGTCCCGGTCTCGCGACATGACCCTTGCTTCACTGTCCGGGACTTTTCTGGTTTCGTCTACTCCAGTCTCGGTCTCGCGAAGTGAACCTCGCTTCGTTGTTCGGTACCTGGGCACCAAACTTATACTTTCTCCAGATTCTTCCTCTTTTTACTTCACTTTGCATGAAAACTTTCAAAATCACTTTCAATTGACTCCTACACATATAAATAATATTATTAAGCTCGAGTCAAAATATTCAAACAAAAATTAGCAAGATCGAGGTATACTTCAAGGTAAATTACATGAAAAAATATGGATTTTTATCCAAACATCACCACCCCACACTTAAGCTCTTGCTTGTCCTCGAGCAACCAACAATTAACACTATTCTTGGGCACTTTACATTTACACATTTGAAGCACACTATACCAATGACCATGGTTGATATCGACAATTAACTGTAGCGTACGTAATCACTTACTCTTCCCTTAACTTATGCCATTCTTCAAAAATATTCACAACAAAAACGAAATGCTTATAACGATCATAACATCTAAAATCGACTCAGTGTCACAATGCACTCATGGCTTGAACACCCAACATCTTAGAGAAGTCTAATGACGTTCCTATCCCTCGTGAAACCATGTGCCCTCACAACATGAATAAAAGAGTGAGTTGAATCAACACGTTTAAATCAAATGCGCAAATATATTTTAAAGACTCACATATATCAAATAAAATCGTCACTCTCACAAAAGAAGTCACATGCATGTAATTGGTGTACCATAGGCTTGCCCTAAATATACATATCTACTAATATAGGATCGCTTGATGTAAAATCAACTAGGGTTGTTTCATGGTTGTAATGTGGATTAAGGGACGGGTTGGATATATTTAAAAGAATAGTGGCTAACCTTCCTAAACACTTTAACATATCACATAAAAGCTTTAGGCGCAAATTCTTCAATGCCAACTTCGATTTCACAACTAAAATAATCCCTAAAAATGTTTCCTATTTCTTTAGGCACTACTTTAATTCATACCCACTAGAAAAATAAGATATCAATTTGTTCATCTGAATTTTTTCTTCTCTTTTTTCAGACTTTTCCTTTTTTTCCTTTTTAATTTTCGTAAGTGGTGTATTCTTTTACAAAATAAGTGCACATTTCTTCCTTTCATTGGTGCCACTCAAATTCCCTCCTTATTTCTTTTAGCGCTCATTTCACAATTAAAGTCCTTTAAGAGGTAAAAGGATAAAAACAACGTCAATTAAGAATAAAAAGGGTATAGGATTGTAATGCGGGTTCCAAATAAAAGTTTATAGGCTCAAAATGGTTAACTAGGCATAGATTTTATTTGTGATAGAAATAAAGCTCGAAAAGATCAAACAAAGACTAATATTATTTTTCCACCCGAGCCTCACTTAACATTTCTCTTAGACTCACATACCGGGCAAGTTCTAGATACAAGTACAATGACATGGATTACACAAAAGTCTCACTTCACACATGGCACATGACTCACTAAGGACGGTCTGATTCCGACTCTCAAACTAATGCAAGTATTCACGGAGCCACAAAATATTATGCATTAAGAACAAAGTGAACATAAGTCAAGAAAATGAGATGTAGGCGTCACAAAACATGTTATCTAAATTACCAAGGCATCATAAGCAATTTAAGCACATAGGGAAGATACTACACAGGCTAAAGCCAAAATATGCTACTATCAAACAAGTCAAGGGCGCCTAATAATCTCATCTTTCTTCCTCCATTTTTTTCCTAAGTCCTACTCTAAAAAAATAAAATAAAAGAAAAAACTACTACGCGGTTCAAACTACATCCCATGAAATTATTTAATTTAAAAACCTACCGAAGTCTATTGATATTAGCCAAGATACAAATTAATTATAGGTACTATATAATATATAATTAATTATGTATGTATGTATATGTATATATTCATACACATGCACAAGTAATTTATGAAGGCCGTCTACGCCCGAAGTCGGTCGGTTTTAGCCAACATCCAAATTAGAGGTACTATATAATATTTAATTATTTTTGTATGTATTTACATACACACACATATACATATGTGAGTGTGTGTGTGTGTGTGTGTGTGTGTATATATATATATATATATATTCTTCAATCGTGTGATTTGACCGAGTATATGTTGTTGTTGCTACAACTTAAGTTACTTAAGTTTTAATATAACACTACATCTTATAGCACTATACATTTTATTTTTAAATGCATTATAGCATCTTGATGCTGATTCTGTGTCAATTGATCCATGATGAAGTATCCAAGAAAAGTATTAATAATTATATAAGGTGGTCGAGAATAAAACATTCAAAACTGTGTCGATTGTACACATCTTGGAGAATTTAGTCACACACCATATCGGAGCATCTAGTCACTTAATCAAGCATTCGAGTATGAACAGTTGAGAATAAATCATCAACGCTAGTCATATGTATGTAAGTGTAAATTATCATAAATTAAATAAAATCATACACTTTAGTAGAATATACTAGACGTATACGAATATGAAGTGTAATTTTGTAACGACACGGTTGGTCATTTTGATAGTTACTGCCCGATCCCCTAATAACTACTTTCCCCACTATTATATCTGCTTATGGGACTTGTCGGAATGACTAGTTGCAAAATTCGGAGAGTTTTGGTCACATAGTCCCTATATATGAGTTTAAGCTTTAGAAATCGGACCGTAGTTGGAAATGTGTGAAGATTGATCCAGAATGGAATTACGTAGAATCCGTTAGCTCCGTAGGGTGATTTTGAGGTTACGAGCATGTTTGAATTGTGTTTTTGGGGCCTGTAGTAATTTAGCTTTAATTGGCGAAAGTCGGAATTTGGGCGATTTCGGCCGATAGGTGAAATTTTGATATCAGGCTTGGAATGAAATTTCGAGAGTGGTTGTAGGTCCATAGTGTCATTTATGACCTGTGTGTAAAAATTTGAGGTCATTCGGACTAGTTTTGACGTGTTTCGACATCGGTTGCAGATTTTGGAAATTTCATAAGTTCTTAGACTTGAATCCATGCATAATTGGCGATTTTGATGCTATGTGATGTGTTTTGAAGGCTCGACTAAGTTGGGATAAGGTATTAGGACTGGTTTGTGGTTTTGGTTGAGGTCCCAGGGGCCTCGAGTGTGTTTCAGATGCTCAACTGGAAGAATTTTGGGCATAGGCTATTGTTGGTGTTGTTGAACCTGTCGTTTATGCACCTGCGGATGTGGGACCGCAGATACGGTTCCACAAAAGCGTGGGGAGGAGTCGCGGGTGTGGTTTTAGTCTTAGGGGTCGTGGTCGCAGGTGCGTCTCATGGACCGCAGAGCGGAGCCTCATTTGCGAGGAAAGTGCCGCAGATGCGGAGTTTGAGGGGATTAGTGATTTCCGCAGACGCGAAACCCAGGCCACAGAAGAGGGACCGCAGGTGCGGTCCTTGAAGCGCAGGTGCGAGCAGCGCTGGGCAGAAATAAGAAAAATTGAGGGTTTGATTTCATAACTTCTAAAATCGATTTGGAGCTCGGGATTTGACGATTTTGACTTGGTTTTGAGGAGAAGGCTCATAGGTAGTGATTCCTAACCTTATTTCACTTGTATATCATTAATCTATAGCAATTTCTTTTATATAATCAATGAATTTGGGTGAAATCATGAAAATTGGAGGAAGGTTCCCCAAATAGAAATATGAGATTTGAATGAGATTTTGACGTCGGTTTTCGATGATTCTTGTTCGAGTGAGTTCGTGAGTGAATGGGTGTTCTTAAATTGTAACTTTCACTCATTTCCGAGACGTGGGCACGGGGGAATTTTTGGGAAATTTTGCTAATTGCGTGTTTTAGCTTCGAATTTATTAGTTAAACTAGTTGCTTGTAGTATTATTTACCTGATACTATTGATTTGATTAGATTTTATCCATTTGGAGTCAGATACTCGTGGGAAGAATGTTATTTCAAGTTTGATTTGAGCGGTTGAGGTAAGTATCTTTTCTAACCTTGTGTGGGGGAATTTCCCCTTAGGATTTGAGTCTTCTATGTTGATTGTAGTCTGTGTACGCTGGGTGACGAGTGCGTGCTCAGACTTATTTGTCGAAAAATTTGCCTTTTTGGAATCTTAGGTCCTTATATTCGCTGAGTATGAGTTGTTCTTGGCATCATTGAATTTCCAAATTTCTAGTTTCATCTTTACTTGCCTAAATGTAGGATTTCCTACTTTTGGATTTACTCCCCTTGGAAGATAATATTTGAAAAATGTTTATGTTGCAGAAAAACTATGTTTTAAGGACACTTTCTTTGGAAAAATATATTTGAAAAGCTTTGATCTTTAAGAAAATTATATCTGAGAGACATCTGCTGGATGTTTTTCGAAAGAATTTCCCTTGAAAAAAGATCTTACATTAAAGTTTTAAATATAGAAAATTTTGGGTGAAAGTTTACACTCGAAGATTTGACTATTTTAATGGTATTTGTGGCCAAAGCTTTGTGTGGAGACTAATGTAGTGTTGAGTTACTACTTGTCCTTATTGTGTTGTAATTTCCGGACTTGGCTTGTGTTCCCGTCCATCCTTCTGTGTATTTTTATTATGTTCCATCGTTAATTGCTGTATTTCCTTCCACATTGAAGTTGTTATGTTGTTAACTATATTGTGTAGTCATTAGATAGGTGTCATGCCCTGTCATTCAAATATTTGTGCCTGTTGATTTATTAAACCAGTGGGAGTCTTGACTAGTCCTCGTCACTACTTCACTGAGGTTAGTCTTGATACTTACTGGGCACCGATGTGGTGTGCTCATTCTACACTTCTGCACATTTTTTGTGCAGATCCAGGTATTGATTCTTAGTAGTTGTGTGGACTCTTGCTGAGGAGACTCAAGGTAACCTGCTGCTGCGTTCGCAGACTTCAGAGTCACCTTCCAATTTTTTATTTACACTGTTTTCACTTACCCCCTAACATTTGTATTTAGAAGTTGTAGTAAAACTATTTATAGAGTTTATGACTTGTACTAGCGGGTTTTTGGGAATATGCAATGTATAAAGAATTATTTATTTTGGAAAAATATTAGATTTTATTTATTATTGTTGCTACTCCATGAAAGTAGGCTTACCTAGTCCTTAATACTAGGTGCTATCATGATACCCAATGGAGGGGAAATTTGGGTCATGACAAATTTATATGACCCAAATTTATACGAAAGCACACAGATGATAAACATTATACATATAATTGATCGAGTTTAATTGATATAATCATTGTATCCAACATGCTATGATATATATATATATATATATATATATATATGTGTGTGTGTGTGTGTGTGTGTCACGACCCAAAATTTCCACCTTCGGGACCCTTATGGCGCCTAACATCTCACTTGCTAGGCAAGCCAACATTAGAGGAGCCTTTAAGACAATTTTAATCAATTTCAATAATAGAATCAATTAAGCTAAATAGAAGATAAAACTGAAATGCGGAATAACATAAAACCCATAATATCTGATACAATTCAGATTTGGAGTCACAACTCACGAGCTTCAAAAATTTTCTTCAAACAGAGTCTATAAGAAATACAATTGATCTGAATGAAAAGAAACAGTAAAATAGGGGAAATAGAAGGAGACTCCAAGATTGTGCGGATGCCAGCAGATCTACCTTGAGTCTCCAATAAGACAGTTCATGTTGCTAAGCCTCACGATCAGCTAGGGCCTGTACCAAAATCTGCACAAGGAGTGCAGAGTATAGTATGAGTTCAACCTACCTCTTGTACTCGTAAGTGTCGATCCTAACATCGAAGAAGTAGTGACGAGGCTATGACAAGACACTCACATGATAAGCTTTTGTAAATAACAGTATTTGCACAAGATACAACAGATAAAAACTAATCATGTACTATTGGGAGAGGAAGCATGCTAAAGGAGATACAAGATACGGGAGATACAACGGAAATTATAACCAGAATAGTCAATATGCCTTTAACCAGTGAAAACAATTAAGCACGGTAAAAAAAATTGCACGACATCATCCTTCGTGCTTTTACTCTCAACCTCACAATGATACTGCATGGCATCACCCTTCGTTCTTTTACTCTCACTCTCAATATAAATCAATAGATACAGCACGACATCACCCTTAGTGCATTAACTCTCATAACATGGCACGACATCACCCTTCGTGCATTAACACTCACAATATGGCACGGCATCACCCTTCGTGCATTAACACTCACAATATGGCACGACATCACCCTTCGTGCATTACCCTAACAAGATGGCACAACATCACCTATCGTGCATTAACACTCACAATATGGCACGACATCACCCTTCGTGCTTTAACACTCTCCCTTACCACATAACAATGAACAAGTAATAACATGGAGATAGTATCAATAGGAACAAGCCTTATTTCAGCAATAGTTCTAAAATACCAATCTCGACTTTAAAATCAATATTCAACTATCACCAAAGCCCATAAACACGGTAAGAATAATCGATTTAACAAATAACTAGTCTAAGCATGGATAACATGATCAAAGTAAGTAATAATTTCAAGGAATCCCTTACCACATAACAATGAACAAGTAATAACATGGAGATAGGATCAATAGGAACAAGCCTTATTTCAACAATAGTTCCAAAATACCAATTTCGACTTTGAAATCAATATTCAATTATCACCAAAGCCCATAAAAACGGTAAGAATAATCATTTGAAAAAATAACTAGTCTAAGCATGGATAACATGATCAACGTAAGCAATAATTGCAAGGAACAAGTCCCACCCTTTTGCTTTAACCCGACAACAACGCATAAGTACTTGTCACCTTATACATACTTTGTACCCAACATCTAAACATGTAGCAAATAGACAAACAAGTCCTAATCCCTCAAGTCATGATTACCCATGACACTTACCTCACTCCAAAAGTCCACTCAAAGCTCAACCACAACTTTGCCTTTCAAACAAGCCTCCGAACCAATAGAATCTAGTAAATTACCAACCAAACGATTCAAATTAATCTTTAGGAACTACCCAAGATTGCAAAGGATTCAATTTGGCCATTATTGCAAAATTCAACCCCCGAGCCCACTTGGTCCAAACTCAAAATTCGGACCAAACCCCGATTACGCATTCACCCCCGAGCCCGGCTATGTAATTGTTTTTGGAATCCGACCTAGTCTAAATCCCCATTTTACAAAAATTCCTAATTCTACCCAAACTCTCAATTTCCACGATGAAAACACAAGATTTTAGGTTGAAATATTAGAAATTGAATTGAAAGATTGAAAGAAACTAGTTTACAATCACTTACCGGTGATTTGAGGAAGAAGGGTTCTTTGAAAAATTGCCTCTAGGGTTTCTAAGTTTGAAAATTTGAGAGAATGAACAAAAATCCCGTCTAACTCCCATTTTGATGAGTTGCAGATGTCGTATTTATGACTTTGCGAACCCCGCAAATGCGAAGAAACAATCGCAAATACGAACTCCTTCCATCTCTGTTTTCATCGCATTTGCGATGACTTGTTTTCAAATGCGAACATTGATCATTTGTATTAGCAACCAGATTGATCGCATATGCGACCAAGCCTGCCCCGGCCCCACTTCATAAATGTGAAGTATTTTTCACAAATGCAAACTCTGGGCTCCCCGCAATTGAGACCTCTTGATCGCAAATGTGATCATATGCTGACCCAGGTACTCTTTGCAATTGCGAAGAATTTACTCGCAAATGCGAGCCTGTCAGGATTGGGGAATATTCGCAAATGCGAGCACTGATCTCGCAATTGCGAGACCAGACACCAAATACAGAAATTGCAGATGCAGATGAGTTTTCTAAGTCCAAACCACTCCGTAGCCTATCCGAAACTCACCCGAGCCCTCGGGGCTCCAAACCAAACATACATACAAGTTACAAAATATCCTACGAACTTGCTCGTGCGATCAAATTGCAAAAATTGCAAATTGCAAAAATTAAAGGATGTCGTGCCCTTTTATCTCGCAAAATCGGGTTTCGACACGTAACAACTCTTTTAAGGAAGGGTATTAAAACTGAGAGTCACCACCTAATGGATTAAGGTGCATTACGCAACCTTTTTGTAAATAACTCTTGATTAACCAGTTGCGTCACCAAAGATCGGGCAAGGGCTCAAATTACCTTGAGGAGAAGGTGTTAGGCACTCCTCGAGGTCCACAACAGTGGGTCCCGGCCGAACTCCAATTATATGAATTAGTCTAAGAAAAGGGAAGCAATTTGGGAAAATAAAATAATTGACTGTAAACAAAGGTGGGGGGTCCTAAGTTTTTTAGCCTAAAGGATGACCCCGTGCAACATAAATAATACTTCGTAACTCCCTCGAGATAGGGTGTTACTCATATTATTCAGCGGGCACAGACTATCATCTCTTGCTATCCGATTACTATCTTTAAGCTGTTTACCTAAAGCAGACTAACAAATTCTAAGTCGTACTCTATGCGTGCACTACCCGTCCCATACCTATGGTCCAGGAGGCATTTGGACCTCTATTTCAGGGTGGTTCTAGACTTTAACTTAGGTTGCTGAAAAAGGAAAAAACTAGGCGACATGCAAAACATTTGGGACGACCCAAAGGGTCATCACCTGTTTTATTACCCATTCCGTACTTCCAAGGCCTTGAAAACCTTATTTGTAGTTGCCTCGATTTGCGTGCACAGTCCGGGTGCATAGCCGGACAGCTTAAATATGAGATTCTTTGAAAAATGCTAAGATTTGATATTAAAATGAATAAATTTGACTTCGGTCAACATTTCCGGTAAACGGATCCGAACCCGTGATTTGACGGTCCTGGAGGGTTCGTAGGAAAATATGGGACTTAGGCGTATGCCCGGAATTGAATTTCGAGGTTCCAAGCCCGAGAAATGAGTTTTTGAGTAAAATTGTTTTCTGAAAATATTTAAGGAAATTGAAAAAGAAATATGGTTAGAAAGTAATGGTATCGAGCCCGTATTTTGGTTCCGGTGCCGGGTACAAGTCTTATATATGGTTTAAGATATTTCTGTGAAGTTTGGTTGAAATTGGACTTCGTTTGATGTGTTTCGGACTTAAAAATGGAAAATTTGATAGAATTCATGGACTTTGAGGCTGAATTTGACGTGTATGATGTTGTATTGGCGATTTGATCGCATGGTTAAGTTAGTAGGCTGTTATTGAGTCAATGCATGTGATTTGTTAGGAGCCCCGAGGGCTCGGGAGTGTTTCTGAGGTGTCTCGGAGTGATTTTGAACTTAGGAAGATTGCTGGTTTTTGGCTTCAGCAGTTGCAGGTCCATTTGTTCTTCACGTTCGCGACCCCTCTTCCGTGTTCGCGAAGCTTTAAGCTTTTCCTTCATCGCGTTCGCTTCCATCCCCTCGCAAACGCGTAGGGTTATTTGACCCTGAGGGCTTAGCCCTCTTTTGCTCTTCGTGTTCACGTGCAGTTGACCGCAAACGTGTAGCCTTACAGGTCCCCTTTATCGCGTTCGCGTGATGTCACACGCGTTCACGTAAGTCAACTTCTGGACCCTAGCCTTTTTACGCTTCGCGTTTGCATTCTTCCTTCCGCGAATGCGATGGCTTGCCCAGTCTACCCTTCGTGAACACGACCTCACTTCCGCGAACGCGAAGGACTATTTTGCCCAATGGTATATAAATATTTCCAGAACTAGTAGCTACGGGATTCACTTAGAAAATAACGAACTTCTTCTTCTCGAAGGCCCTTAGACGTCCATTGAAGCCTTCCTTCACCAAAACTTCTTGGGTTAGTAAATTTTAACTCATTTCATTCATTTTTCATCTATAATTAATGAATTCCTAAGCCTAAAACATGCAAATTAGAGTAGAAAATCTGGAATTTGGGTAGAGTTAGGCCCTTTTGAAATTTTCTTGATTAAGACCTCGTTTTGGGGTCGAATTTGAAAATAAATTATATATTCGGGCTCGTGGGTGAATGGGTGACATGGTTTTGGTCCGAGCCTTGTGTTTGGACCAAGCGAGCCCGGGGTCGAATTTTTATAATTTTTAAAGAATGCTAGGAAATTGATAATTAGGCCATGTAATTGAATCCTTCTTGATATACTTGAGTTGATCATGTCTAGATAATACCATTCCAGAGTTGAATTCTAAAGGAAAGGCGGTGTTAGAGGGTTGATTGCTATACTTTGGACCCGAGGTAAGTGTTTGGCCTAACCTTAGCTTGAGGGAATAGGAGTTGAGTGTTACTTCCTATTTGCTAATTGTCAAATACGATGTATATGCATGGTGACGAGTATCTATAAATTGGTGTCTAGAATGACCGTGAGTCCCTATATTGTGAATATTCCGGTTTTGTCGTAAATTTTATGCTTAATTGATGATCTCTATATTTTGTAAATCGGCATGTGAAGGGAATTGAAATCTTTGAACATCTTTGGAGCATTGGCTCAAATTGTGAAACGAATAATAAAGATATAAGAGATAATTACATCTTGGGAGCGTTGGCTCGAATTGTGAAACGAATAATAAGGATATATGAGATAATTACATTTTGGGAGCGTTGGCTCAAATTGTGAAATGAATAATGAAGATATATGAGATAATTACAGCTGTCACACCTCCTTTTTATACACCCCAAGGGGGTATGAGAGTTTTTCCAATTAAAGTGAC